>BOPP01000141.1:687486-800570 GCA_017312745.1 Gryllus bimaculatus
GTTCCTCTCTGACCCGTCTCTCTCTCCGATCCCTCTCTCTCCGACCCGTCTCTCTCCGATCCGTTCCTCTCAGACCCGTCTCTCTCCGATCCGCACCTCTCCTAGCCGCCCTTCTCCGGTCCCTCACTCTCTGGTCCGTCTCTCTCTCACCCGTCTCACCCAGTCTCTCACTTGTCTGGACACTCTACAGTATACACCTTTGCAGTCCGTTCCAGCTACAATCTGCGTGCCCCGTGTAGCGGTTGCTGTGCGAATTGCTACGGCATTCTATTGACATGATGGATCCAACTACATTGTTGAGCGATATTAATGCAATTTTGGAACCACATTCAAGCGCATAAAGTGAAGGAAGATAAAAGTACGAATTGAAAATTTTAGTGCCATGAAGATGTAATTTCTATGTATACAGGAAATACGCAAGTTTCAAATAACAATTTAAAAAAAAATCGAGTCATTGAAGTTGGGATAATGTAGGTTAAAAAGATATTTTTAAATGAGATACTTTTGTCTTCTCTATTTTCCGCCCATTTTAACTTGAATTCGTAAAATACTAAAAAATAATTAAAGAACGGAATGAAGTTTAATTTAGTCCAGCTCTGGAAATTATTCTTTTTTTATAACCAACATCATCAGCATTCTTTCTTATTTATGTCCTACTTCCATCTTCTCTCCGACTTCTGTATTGCCAGTTTTCTTCTCGTATAGAACCAGGATAGGTGGCTCAGGGCATCAGCTAATATCACTGCAGGACCTCTGAGGTCCTAGGGTTCGAGCTCCAAAGATAGAAAGATTTTAGACTCTAGCAAGATATCTAGTTCCAATTGATGTTGGATAGTTTGCCGTGGTTTCTCCAAATGCTGGAGCCGTGCGCTATCAAATGGGCCACGAAACACTCGTGATTTTCCTTCCTCTTCCTTGCCCTATCCTCTCCCCTTACTTACACTTATATTCACCATATTACCACACTTGTCCAGAGCATATAACTTGCCACAAGGTTGGGGCGGTATCCCATTGGCGGAGAAACCTGGTTGGGAAAACACCGCAAGTGTCTGTGTACGCCGAATCTCGCCAACAAACGGGGCTAGATCATCGCTAACCTCCGTGATAAAAACAGGCGCTACAATTACGGGACTAAAAAATCAACAATGAAATATTTTCGTAGGCTGTACACTAAACGTGACTTTGGTGTTCGATTTACCCGCTTCCTACATTAGTACATACATTGGTGGTTCAGGAGTGTACTCATGAGTTGTACTCATAATCAGAACTCAGTGGATTGAACAAGTAGAAAATTAATCTGTTGAAAAACATAAAATAAAAATCAGAACTGTTTTCGGACTAATCGAATGAACGCCCAGATTTGAATATAATTAAAAATAAAAATACCAGTTGATTGCAAGAAACAAAATATTAATGAACATCCTCAAGAAGATCCAATATCTTGCAAGTTAGTTAATTTTTATTCGCATTACTTATTCCACGGAAGAGAACAAGTAGTGCTATCGCAAGTAGAGCCACAAAGAGAATAATTACCTGAAAATATTTCAGTTCTAAATATGTTTTAAATATATTTTGATGCGAATAAACCATTTTTTGTACAAGAAAATTACGTCATATCCTGTCGAATGAGAAAAATAAGACAATAATTGTTTACAATTTCTTACAACTTGTAGTATTGGAAATATCCTTCAGAGATGTTGTCGCGAAAATAGAAGTGCAGTTTAGCACCCGTAGTGTTGTCTTTACCAACCCACTGTGATGGGTTGTCGTATGCGGGGGTGTATTGTATGACGGGTTGTCGTCAGAGTCGAAAGCATCGCGTGCGCGGAGTGCCGTGGAAGTCGTGTGCCTTCCTGCTTCATTCGCAGGCCATGCGCGCCCCGCGAAGTCAACAGCACGTCGCTGCGGCCGCGCCCGCCCCACCACCTCTTCCGGCCCAGCACCCACCGCGTTCGCCGCCCACCGCCCTCACCCCCACGGCCACCGCCCTATTGCCAACACCAACGCCGCCACTATCGCCGCCGCCACCATCACCACCACCATCACCACCGCAGCCACCATCATCACTGCCACAACCACCGCCACTGCAGCCACCAACCCCACCGACAACGAAGTCACCACCACCACCGCAGATACCACCATCATCGCCATCATTACTTGCCACCACCACGCCACCACAGTCATCATAACCACCGCAGTCACCACCACCATCTCCACCGCCACCTACATCACCAACCGCACTGCAGCCACCATCTTCACCACTGCAGCCATCCACAACCACCACCGCAGCCAGCACAACCGCCATCGCCACCGCCACCGCCATCACCACAACCACCACCACCATCTGCGCTCTCACACAGCCATCTCGCCCTTGCCCCCGCCCCCCTCCCACCTCCACCTCCAGGGCTTCCCACCGCCCCCTCCGGGCCTCGCGCAACATGAACCACTCGCCACAGGGGTGCCGCCCGCCACACACGAGGCCCTCGCCCACGCAGTGTCAGGCCACCTGCGTCCGCAAACCCAGCGGTCAAAATAGTTCTTCATAATACGAGTTCAAGAAGTGACATTTCTTTTTGCGAGAAGCAAAGTAGCAGCAAATTAAAATATCTTTTTTTTTACCGTGAGTGTATTACACTACATTTTAGACAGTCTTTTTGATTTCAATTTTATTTTTATTCAAGTATACAAATCACCTGTTGATACGTTAAGGTTAGTAGGAGCTGAAGCGATCATATTTTTTTTGTTTCCTCTGTTGCATTCACAAATTTATCTCACACTTAAGCATCAGCTCACTTTTATCACGTGCTAAAATTGAACTTTGAAGCATTCTCCGCATTCTCTTTTCTTACCGATCTACAAATTTGTTCAGATATTAACGAAATTTTCAATTGAACCCTATTTTCATTTTCTATCCCGCAAAACATAATTTAAGAGTACTTTTTTCTATTCCTCGCGAATATTTCGAAAACGGTGATTAAACTGACCAAAGAGAATACACTTTCTTTAAGCCCATAACATTTACTATTAAATGCAATTTAATTCCTTTCGACAGCACAGTTACACGTGGAGGAATTGAAGGCGAAGATTGACACTGGAAGTTTGCGGGAAGTATGCAATATATATTTACAGCTACCTCTAGTAACAAAGGTGGTGGCAAATGGTAATCCTTGCATGAGCAGGCGAAGCAGGTGGCACAGAACGAGTTGTGGTGGGGATTGAGAGCTTGGCGGGTGGGACGGGGCAGGTGAGATCACGAGGGATGGCGAAGATTCGGGACAGAGAAGGGCAGGGTGGGTGAGGGCAGTATATACACTATAGATGAATTTATTTATGTTCCTTTAATAGATGATTGAGATTAACATATACCCGGTATACACGGAGCTTCTACGGTTTTTAAATAAAAATATGATAGTGTATATTATAAGAAATGTATTTTTTTTTTTTTTTTACATTTTTGAAAATTTATATTTTCCATGCTAATAACTAATACTCGATTAAATAAGTACATTAATTTACTTTCAACACTTTTCCCTGTCCTCATGGCGGGTTGGTAGGTGGCGGTCTGTCGGTAGTGTTGGTAGGTCTGGTAGGTTGCGATGGGCAGTGACAGTCAAGCGAGCTGTGGGCTCTGCGAATGCGGCTCTCGCGCGTTAAAACACCGGAAATGCGGGTGCATTGTTTATTAATGCAAACAGAAAGGCGACGCGAAAGTTTGCGGCTGCGAAGGAGCTTTCGTTATGAAGTCGAGAAAGTCACAGTGTAGCTGGAGCTGCTATAGAGGATTGATGTTGTTTCTGCTCTGAGAGAACTATTCGACATCTGTTTTGTAGAGGGTTTGATTAATCCTGGTCAGACTCATTTCACGTCTATTGATAAGGGAATCGAATTATTTATATATATATATATATATATATATATATATATATATATATATATAACAAATTGAATAATTCTTCAAAGTTTTTTTTTACAATTTTTTTTTCAAAACTTCTGGATACTTTCAATATTTATTCCATCTAATGCCGTTTTATTTTCTTTGTTGCTTTCTGATTGTTGAACGTTGGAGTCACCTAATTCATCTACATGTTCTGTTTCTGTTTTCCTTTTCACTCATTCCTTGAATGTTTCACGAAGAAGTAATTGTGAATAGCTTTGTTAATAGCGAGCAATATCATTGATGTGAATAGTTACTCTTCAATTTTATGCTCTCATTGTAGTGATTTGTTATTGGTATCATTCTTCAACAATTCGTAATTATAATAATGACTCTAGTATAGTTTGATAATATACTAGTAGAAGTGAATGAAGGTTTGTGATGCGATAACATCCCTACATAATAAGCGTATTTGATTACATTACGTGCTCTCTGAGAATGGCCAAATGTAACATAAAAGGATGTGGCATTTTCAACGCAATTTGCTCACACTAAATAACACTGCTCGTAATGCTGCAAATACACGCTTTGCAAGTACTTCTGGTAGTAACTTACATGAAATATGCATCTTCTCTGTTTGTTAACTCATTCATTAGGTTACATTCTTAGACTATGGGAAAGTTAATTCAAGTCCACTTTAACCACAAAGTGATTTCAGAAACGCGTGTCGAGTGATCAATATTTAAGATTTAATGTAGCCTATGCTTCGTTAGACCAGTGAATTTATTCCTTCTACCTTTGTATAGAAAACCCAAATAATGTTCGTGTTTTTATTCCGCATTCAAACTTACCGTTTAAGTATTGTCCGAAGGGAAGAAACATCACTGTATTTTCACTCACCTGAAACAAAGAGAAGAAAGCATCTGTTAGTCTATAACTTGCTTACAAACTTAAAAGTGAAAGGCGAACATCTTATAGAATCGTATTGTTCATTTTTTACAATGAGCCGTTCGGGACTGCAATTGGGAATTTAGTTTATTTTGTTCTTCTGAAGGTCGCAAAATGTAGACATTTTATTTTCTTCCTCAAGTACGTCTTATAAACCGGTAATATGCTTAGTAATGTTTTATACTAAGGGAAAGCTGTGTTACAATCACAATGGGAAATAAAGCAACGATCCTGATCATCAAAAAGCTGATGAATTTGATGAATTTGCATGCATTCGATATTAATGTGTAATGTGAAAAGATGATTTTTGATAAGAAGTACATACAAATCAAAACGTCTGAAGCATATCACCATTCGCTTGATCGACTGATGTTCTTAATTTTGTTTGGAAATGTACTTATAATGAAGTTTGAAGGCAGGAGTATCCAAGACTGTACGGATTCTCAGATTACAATGTTGTGCTTTCTAATTCAATACTCTCTTTTGCGCACGCCCTTGCTAATGAGAATTCAATGAAGGCTAAGCAGAATTTAAAAGGCTTCCCAACTGCGTCAGAAGAAGCCTTGTGCAAACGAAACAACAGAGAACGGGGATTTGAGTGTGGGAGTTGCTCCTGTTGCAGTTACGCAGATGCAAAACCCTGTTCCTCGCACAATCTTTAGACGCTTCGTAGTTTGTAAGATTGGTAATGCGAGATACAACGCTGTATCTTCAGAACCGAGGATATCGATACACCAGGGTGCTGTTCAAGTCGAAACATTTCTTAATTAAGCTTTATTTAAAATCTGTTTTAAAAAATCAATACTTGCCACAAATTAAATTGCATAATTTGCGAAATATATAAGCTCGAGAATGAACATGCGAATACGAGGCGAAATCTTTCCTTCAACATGAAATCACTGTTCCGTTCTCTTGAATGAATATTTCATAAAGTACACATTCTGACAATGTTGAAACATTACATTCATATTGAGACTAGCTTGCATGCACGTTCTGGTGAATAATGCAGAATATAATCACCATACATTAATAATAGTTTTGGGTAGAATTTCTCTACTTGAATGCATTTCCGCGCGATATGTTAGTTTTCATGCATGTTGGATTTCCATAATAATCTAGTCATCGCAGGAACACATTCCCAGCCAACGAGAATGGATTACACCTTATTTTTCACCGAGTTCAACCCACACGCGAGCGGCTGTCCAAAACGACACAAAGCAGGAAACAGATCGTGAAAAACACGCGCCGTCAGGCCGCGTTCACACTGGGAGATACGTCTGACAGGGGTTAGCTAAAATATCACGCGGGATAACGCCCTCGCCACTTCGCCATGCTACAAAACTGGTGTAGTTTGCCATGCGAGATCCGGCACTTTATCTCCCGGTTGAGAAAGCGCCCGCCAGGCGGCGTCTCCGTCAGCGCGCTGCGCCGGGGTGGGGAGGCTGCAACGCGCAGCGGGGCAGAGTGCGAGATGTGTGGGGACGGGGTGTGGCGATGGTGGAAGGTGCAGGAGGGCACTGAGCGGGGCGGGGCCCCACGGAATGGCGTGAGACGGGATGGAATGGGGCTTCAGGCGGACATGGGGATAACGAGACGGGGCGCGACGGGACTGGACGGGAAAGGGACGGACGAAGGAAGGGGTCGGTTGGGAACGGGACGGGTCGAGACGCGGCAGGACGGGGCACGGTGGGACAGGATGCGGCGGGACGGGACGGGACGCGGTGGGATAGGATGAGACGCGGCGGGACGGGACAGTATGTGGCAGAACGAGAATGGACGCGGCGGCACGGGACAGGATGCGGCGGACGGGACGGTATGCGGTGGGACGAGACGGGACGGGACGCGGCGGGACGGGACGCGGCGAGACGGGACGCGGCGGGACGGGACGCGGCGGGACGGGACGCGGCGGGACGGGACTGGACGCGACAGGATTGGACTGGACGTGGTGGGACGGGACGGGGCGGGACGCGACGGGACTGGACGCAGGGGGACGGGACGGGACGCGGCGGACGGGACGGGACACGGCGGGACGGGGCGGGACGTTAGGACGAGACGGGATGACACGCTACCTGGCCCAACAGGGCAGGATGAGACGGGGAGTAACGAGGCGGGGGAGTGAGAGAGAGGGAGCGTGGTGCATTCCGGGGGGGGGCACGCGAAAGCGTTTGCGCGGCGTTTGTTTTCGTGTTGACTCGCCGCTTGCTCGCACCGCAAAGCTCCCGCGGGGCTTACGGCAGCGAGGGCGGTGGGTGGCGCGGACGGTCGGGGTGGCGGGCGCGAGAATGAGTGGCGGCACGCGCTCTGCCGGCTGGGGGACTGCGTGGGCGACGAAGAGCATGCGGTGGCGGGGACATGGGCTGCGAGAGTGTGTCAAAATGGACGGGCGAGTGAATGTAGTTCTGGGCTGACGAGGAACTCCAGGCGGACGAGTGCGGGCCGGTGGGCGGGTTGGTTGGTGGGATGAGCGAGCGAGTGAAATTCAAGGTCGATGAGTCAGTTGCGGATAATGAGTAGAAGTGTGAAAGGTGGACGAGAGAGAGACAGTGAGAGAGAGAGAGAGAGAGAGAGAGAGATAGAGGGAGATAGAGACAGACAGAGAGAGAGACAGGCAGAGAAAGAGACAGGCAGAGAAAGAGACAGACAGAGAGACAGACACAGAGAGAGAGAGAGACAGAGAGAGAGACAGAGAGAGACAGAGAGAGAGACAGAGAGAGAGAGAGAGGACCGGTGATTGTTCCCTAAAATAGACCAACGAACAAGCAGAGACAGTGTCAGGTGATTATTCACACAGTCGCCTTTAGTAAACATACGGTTTATTTCTCAAGTACAGGGCCGGAGTTGATAGACGTCGAGAGAGATAAATGAACAACAGAATTGGAGTGAATGGGTTGGCTAGTGAGCGATAACAATACACGCGAAAGAATGCACAAAATGTCGGAGAAAGAAGTGTGCTTCGGAAGATGGGAGTGAACGAGTGGGAAGTATAAGTGGGTCAGAAGCAGGACATGTGCGATAATCAGAGCCGTCGGGCAGAGTAAAAGTGGTGAAATTTCAAACGGACGACTGGGGGGGGGGGGTGCAAATGAGCGAGAGGAAGGAAACAGACGTCTGAGAAAACGATTATACTTCCGCGGGTGCAGGAACGGGCCACAAACCTCTCAAGTGGATCGAGCTCATTTCCCAATGGGCAGCTGCGCCTCTCGTCCGACGGCCATCTCGACGGGGGAAGCGAGAGAGCACATGTGAAAGCAAGAGGGAGATGTGTAAAAGCGAGTGGATAAAAGCAAGCGCGAGATTAGAAGACGGCAAGCGAAATGCGAGTGGCTGTCAGGGTGCGTGCGAGGAGGGATATCGATTATCAAACCAGTGAACAAAAGACCGAATTCTAAAGGGGTGAATGAGCAGCATCAAAACAAAGGAAACTGGAAAGTGATTATACGTGTATACGAGAGTGCGTAAGTAAATGCAGAAACGGGAAATGTTATCCCTAGCTGTAGCGCGTAGAACAAAATCTTTCATTGCGCATGCGCTGTCATTTAACACAACTTTGTCTTAATAACCGTAATTTCCAGTTAAACAATTTTCTTCAGCCGTTCAACGTGATGTCACCATGCGTTCAAAATCGGTGACACTTGATGCTTTTCGACCAAAATTCAAGATTTCATTTTCAAAGTGGCGGGTCTCAAAGAAAATCAATTGTATAGAAAGAAACTAATTCAAAATTAGTCTTACAGTCTAAGATTTGATTCAACGGTTATCGAATATCGTTTAACGTAGCAGGAACGCCATATTCTGCAACATGATAGAGAAGCGTCTTTACAATATATATATATATATATATATATATATATATATATATATATAGAGAGAGAGAGAGAGAGAGAGAGAGAGAGATAAGTAAAACTAGAAAACGAACGAGAGCAGACACGTGTCTTCAAAATTAAATTAAATTCCGCCACATCACTAGAACTCCAATGACTTGTCTATCGCCGATCGTTGCATAATTGAAATCGCTCTCCCATCCGCCTACCAACTGGACCCTTCGTTACTGGGCGGCTGGGAGGAGAGGAACAGGAAATAAAGTTTCTCCTAGCGGGAGAATTTCTGATCTCAAAGACCTTTAATACACGGTCGAGGTCGGGGAAGAAGTTTGTGAATTGATGGATGGAAAGAGGGATGGTCAAATTAAGAAGATAGCAGATCACTTGCAGCGAGAGGAGGCGAGTCGAGGGAAGGCGGGCGAGTCGAGGGAAGGCGGGCGAGTCGAGGGAAGGCGGGCGAGTCGAGGGAAGGCAGGCGAGTCGAGAATGAGCCAAGGAGTAGACTAGACGTAAAAAGGCCAATAACCAAAGGAGCGTGCAAAGGCGGATGCACCAACGAGCGTGGCATCCAACAGGCGAAGAGCGGAGCGACGCGCTTGCCGCCTGCTCTCCTTTCAGAGGGCGGCGCCAGCGCGCGTCAGGCGGGAGGGGGGCGGGGCTGCGGGTGGCGCTATCTGCGCCGGAAGACGTCTTTCGCCAGCGCTTCGGCGACGCGCGCCGCGCCGCTTCCACTTCACGCTCCCCGGCGCCCCACTCCACTCCCTCCCGCCTCCTCCGCCGAAGGAGCTTCGCGTCCGCCGAGCGCACGGTCCGCCCAAATGACGAAAATTGGGTGGCGCTAAAAGAAGTAAACATTGAATCCGCCATGTACACCATGGTCAGGTAACCTAGTGAACGCTATGCAGGGGGTGAGTTCGTATTCCGGTTGAGAGATGGTTTTTAAATATTTTATTTATTTATTTATTTATTTACATACTTATTTACTTTTTTATTTACTTTAATTTGATGATCGCTTTATAACAGCTCAGTCCATCAGCGACCTCATAATGTTTGCATCAATACATTACCGACAATTTCAATGTTACGAACTTCTGTAACATTACATCATATGCATTAGATCATTGTAACATCAAAACTATATTGTTATTATATTACAATAATCAACTTGTTTATTTTTAGTAATTTCAAATTTTATCGGCAACCTCCTTCTGATTTGAACAGTGTGTACAGGCTGCATTCTTTTTTCAATGATTTCCTCACATTATCGAGTTCTTGAGAGTCGAGGTTAATGTGAGGATATTCACATATTTATTTACTAATTTATTTTTTATTTATTTATTGAGGTTTAAGGATTCTTAAACAGCCGCAGTCTTTGACACTATGGTTTAGTCGGTAGATGCCACAGACGTAATGAAGTGAATGCTGACGCAGAAAAAGGATGAGAGGCAGGAGAAACGGAGAAGAGGAAGAGCGCTGAGAAATTCTGCCGAGAGCTCGCTTTGGGCACCTAAAATTTGCACATATGTTCGCTGGGTATCAAACTCGGGTCCCAGAGGTAGAAGGTGGATGCACTAGCTATTTAATACCTGATGCCAAGAAGAGAAAATCGCCCGTTTTCTTCTTTACAGGGCACGAAGGGCAGTCCCTACACACCGATTTACGCGCTTCCTTTTGAATCCAGCAAGTGCCAAAAATCCTGCAACCGTCGGATCTCGAATCGGTCAGAGGCACTGGAGTGACATCAGTGGATGCCCTGAGCCACCTAAGTCGGCCGCTGCATTGGAGGTGATTTGAAGTTTTGGCCCCGTTTCGACCATTTGGCCGCAACGTGCAGCGCCGCCTAACGGGTCCTTCCGTCCTCCCGAGGCCTCTGCCTGCCCTTCCTCCTCCTCCCGCTGCTGCGCGCGGCTGCGCACTTCCTCGTGAATCGCTGTATTATGCGCTGCTCTGCGGTCAACGGAGGATGGTCCACGGCCGGGGAAGCGGAAACGGGTCTTTCAGCCTCCTCCGTTGGAGTATTGTTAGATTAGATTACGTGGTCACTGCGGGAGATTTTCTGCGCCAGGCGTTTTTATGCATGCTGTTTCTTAATCTCGGATATAGGTAGGCTACAAATTACAGTTTCCTAGAGGGACGGTACATGGATGCTACAACGGTACTTATATCGTATCACAGTGGAAATTGGATATTTTTTTTAAATGTCAACGTAAACATCCTATTAAATCGAAGCTGTTTCTTCGCCATATAAGCCGGGTGTGACGGCGAAAGGTATAGAGTGTATTTCCCATGGGAATGACGTGTAGTCCCTATTCGACTTGTATTTATCATTCTTTCTCCTCATTTATAAGATGTTCTGTGTAACATTTTTCGTGATTTTGTATTGTTACATGGACTTAAACGCAACCAAACAGAGGAAAGAAAATCCACTCTTGACGGCCGGCGTCCGTTAAGGATTTTAATAGTTTTCCGCCGATTAAGAACAATCAAAACAAATGCGTTGTATCAAAAAATGGCGTATGAGTGCTTATATTTACATAAAATGTGCTTTCTTTATTTTTTCTTAGGGTGTAATTACAAAAGTTCTGAACGACACATGACCGATACACGACGGACACAGCTAAAGTTTGTAAGCAGAGGTTCATAACGAACCAAGTCTTCATGGCTACTAGTTCGGCAAGTCAAATTATTAATTATTATTTTTTTCTCCTTTTCCCCTCAGATGTGTTGGTGACATTTCATGTCCAAGAAAAACAAGAAAGGGAGAATGGTGTTCCTCTAGAAAGTCTTAGTTACTTATTTCGACTGTTATGCTCCCAACCACTAATCTGTGTTTTCCACCTCCCTACGGTGAGGTGTCTCGCTGGTTGAGGGTCTCCCAAGGACACCGACCTCGAGCCACAGGCCCTCTTTTTATGTATAACCCGTCTGGGGAAATATTAGCACTCAGTTAATTAAGTAATGTATATTTTTACTGCGTAACTAGATCTCATTAGTCATTTTCGCCCCTCTTGTACCGTTCCACGGCTTCAAGGTTGAAAATGCGGAAGATAAGAGAGGTGTAATTACCCGAGCTGCCACGGCAGGCTCCTCTTCGCAAGTGTTTTCATTTTATATTCCCCACCTTGCTCTTATTCTTTTTTGTTTAATGTGTCACTCTTAATAGGCGTCCATATTGCTGGAATATTCTCGAGGCGCTGCTGAGCATCAGGCACAAAGACTAAGCTGCAACGTCCAGCATCTGGGGACGTTAGGAGGCTGTAACGGGCGAAGTGTACTTCTTTTGTTTCGTAGATGCGAAAAGAACGAAATTAGTTACAGTTCTACTCTGATTTATCATCATAGCTCCATTATTTTTGGAAAAATTGCCAGACTCATTAGAACTGTGCTCTAAGCAGACAAGCAAGGCCAATTTTGCTTTCATACGAAAATAATAAGTTTATTTAGAAATTAATGATATTTTTTATTTACAACACATTTTGCAAATTTACTACACGAACTGTAATCTGATAATAAATATGAACTTTCGCAATTTCAAATGATATATTTATTTAATGAAATTCTAATAAAATGTTTGGAAGACAACATAACAGTAGGATAACCAGGAAACAGGAATAAACTGATTCATTTTAATTTAATAGTTTATTTGTAGGAAAAAGAAGCTATTTTTACTGTGTGTGAAGTTTAGGGAGGAGTAAATCTCAGTCCAAAGCAATTTTGCTGAATAACACTGATAACAATTGCGAATATTGCCGGATGGCCGAGGTCGCTAAGGCAGTAGTACCATAGTGATCTGGGACCAAAGGATCGCGGGTTCGAGTACCGTCTCGGGGAGGGTTGTATTGTGTTGATCTTTTCACCCCTATCATCATCATATCGTGTCATCGTCAGTTAACATACCCTTACACGCAATAGTGGACGCTAATGATCTAGAAGATAATGCGACCATAAATAAATAATTAAAAAAAACGCAATGAATATTGCCAAATTACGCGGTTAAGAGTTTCCAAGTACGATTCTCATTACTTGAGGTTCACTGCTAGTATACATTATTTACTTGAGTTGTTTTTTACTTTTATTTTTATATATTTAGAAACTCCATCTTTTGACAGGCGAAAGACCAAGTTCATAATTCCCAGAACCAGAGAGCGTCTCGTTGCGGTGTCCAGAACGGAGCCACCTGGAGCACCATGCGTACCTGCGCACGGCCGTGATATGTGTGCGGCGCGTGTTGCGGCGGTTTCCGAGATGCGAAACGTGGCCTCATCTCGCGTGGTGCGTGGTTCTGGCACGAAGCCATCGGCGAGTAACCGACCAGGTGCCGACCTCACGCAGAAAAAGCTTTATTTAACGCGACACTGAGATACTGTTTAGCAGGGGATTGTTTTCACGTCAGAATGGAGTTAATATTACTTCCGCCAATACGGATGAATTCGGAGTTTAAAAAAACAAAAAAAATTGCGGTCGGTTTACCAACTTTTTTATGAAACAATATCAGCAACACATACAAAGAAATTGTAAATGGTGAGAGGAAATGGATCTGGACAGGTGTCAGAAAGACGTGAGTGATTAACTTCTCGGAAAAAATTACTTCCAATTTTCTCGATGCAAGATGTCAGGCTGCACGTTCGCGAAGTACATACGAAACATCTCTACAGTCGGCTTCTAATTTTCACGTGACAAAATTCATCCGCCCGTCTTATGATCACTGTGAAACTCGAAAATGCGCTCCCTGGGAGTAGGAACTGATGGAAAATTTTTGATTAACGAAATTTCCGGGTGTAGATGCAGGGAGTCGGCGTGAAGTTGGTTCCGCTTTTTATGACTAGTGAGTCAGAATAACGCGGAATAGACTATCACGTCGCGCTCTCCCTGCGCGCCGGGTCCGTCCGTCCTCCACCCTCTGGCGAGAGCCCCGCAAGAGAGAGAGAGAAAGAGAGAGAGAGAGAGAGAGAGAGAGAGAGAGAGAGAGAGACGAGAGAGAGAGAGAGAAGAGGCGCACATGAGCTGAGGCCGAGACGAAACGGACCGACGCGAAGCGTGGCTGGGACGCGCAGGGCGGGGGTATGAGTGAGGTGGAGAGCGAAACGAGGCGGGGCCGAGCGAGGCGGGGGCGGGCGGGGCTGGGCGAGGCGGGGCGGGGCGGGCGAGGCGGCGCCATTGTGAAGCGGGGAAGAGCTAGGTGGAACACAATGAGACGGGGGATAACAAAGGCCGGAACGAGCGAGGGGGAAACGAGCGGAGGCGGGACGAGAGAGACGCGGGACGAGCGAGACGGGGATGAGCAGAGGCGAGCCAGGCAAACGCCGGACAGTTAGGAAGCGGGGCGCGAGCGAATGGACTGAGCGGAGGCGGATGCAGCCGGGGCTGGCGATAAAGCTGGTGGCATGGGGGGGGTGGGGTTGGGGAAGCTGAGACCGACTAGTAGAGAAGAAGGGCTGATCTTTGCGCGTCGCAAACTCCGACACGTTCGGCATGCGACAGAATTTGAATCGGGCGGGAGTATCCGGACCTCCACGTCTGGTGGAGGCAGGCGGTGAGGATTGGCAAGGGGCGCGGGGCTGGGAGCGGCGGGGCGGGCGCACCGGGAGGGTTCGCGACTCGCGTTCATTACGCGGGCGCGGTATTGCGCGACGTCGCCGGGGGAGGTGGGGGAAGCGGACGGCCGAAAAAGGCGCGGCGCCGGCGGGAAAATTCGAATTACGGGCGGCGACATTTTCAGCGGTGGCAGGGAGGGGGCCCGGACGCCGGCGGTGAGGACGGTGCGGTGGGCGGTGGCGCGGTGGAGACGCGGCTCTGGTGGCTTATTGCGGGAGAGAATGCAACGGCGATTGCGGAGAAGTGGCAGACGTAGGTGGTGGTGACGGTGGAGCAAATGAGGAAGGAGGAGGAAGATGAGGTGGAGGCGACGGTGGAGACTTTGGTGAGGGAGTTGGCGGTTGAATAGTGATGTGGTAATCTGGAGGAGGTGGGTGGAGGTGGAAGAGGAGGAGGAGGAGGAGAAGGCGGAGGTGGAAGAATTGGGGGTGGAAGAGTTGGATGGAGAGAAGGAGGACTTGGAGGAGGAGAAGGAGGACTTGGAGGAGGAGAAGGAGGACTTGGAGGAGGAGGAGGAGGAGGAGCAGGACATGGAGGAGGAGAAGGAGGACTTGGAGGAGGAGGAGGAGGATTTGGAGGAGGAGAAGACCGACAGGGACTGACAAAGCGCAGACTGCGGGGGTGGGAGTGAGATGTGATGCCAAGGAGGAGGGGGCAAGGACGACGGCGAAAGCGGCAGACAGCAGGAACCCCAGGCGGGCGGCAAGGGGCTGTGGGTCGGGCTGCGGCGACTGCGCCAGCGCTGGCGAGGAAGAAGCAGCGCCGGCAGTGGCAACAGCGTTAGCTGCGGTGGCGGCGGCGTCAAGCGCGGCCCGAGGCGACGGGCCGGGACGGGGCGGGGGCGGCGGCGCGGGCGGCGCGTAAATTGGCGGCGTTTACGGCTCGGCCACGTAATTCTTTAACGAAAATGGCGCCGCTTCCGCCCGGCTCTTCCTCTCCCTGCGGGACCCCCCGCCACTTCCAACACGCCACCTTCCGTGCTACTACATCGCCCCCGCGTCAGGAGCACCTCGCTCGTTTCTTCCGACGCCCTGTTTTTTGGGCTGGGCCGCTCCGCGGGGACTGTCTCATCCCTTACACACTCCACCGCCCAGAGACACTCGTCGACACTGAACGTAACGACCGCCGCCGTGTCCTTGTCTCTGCTTTTCTGGGACGCTCTTTTCTGCGACTGCAGGTGCACCGCGCGGGCCTCAGGAGAATGCGTATTCATGTATTCCGAGTCATTCTGTGCCGCCTTGGCGGTCTCGCTACTTAGGTCGCTCCAGTCACTAGGCGCTCTGCCGCTCTCTCGCACTTGTAAAGTCAGTCGCCGTTTCGGCTTCCGCAACCTGAGAGGTTCGTTTCCCTTCAGCTTTCCGCCCTACCGCCCCTACTAGTCATGAAAATAAATATTCTAAGTTAGCGCTTGTGGCTGCGTCATTCGCGGCACGTCAGTCGCAAGTCACAATTGCCTGTAATTTAACGCTGCCGCCTTCATACACTCTCGCCATTTTTTTCGTGGTCATATTTTGATTCCTCTCTGATTACACCTTCCTCCGATTTTCATTTGGTGTCAAAATTTTACTTATTTACACTATACTCTTCAGCTGGTACTCTTATAACACTGCAACATAATCGATTTCAATTCTACGAGTTGAAACGCCTCCCCAAATTCCAGTCACTGACGTCGCTTCGAAGATAACGGACAAAATTATTTGTTTCACACTTTTGTCTTGTTCAAGACTCCTTACGTTTACGTAAGGAGAACTTACGTTCAGAACTTATTTTTTCTTTATTCAACCACCATCACATTGGCACTGACAATGCACATCTGGCAATGACTTCTTCAATTTGTAAACCTTCTCATTCTCAATAGCGATCATCTCAGCGTTATAATTATCTCTTATCATCATCACGCCAATCGTCGCCCTTCTTGTCATTTCAACGGTCGTCCTTCGTCACCAACGCCATTTCCTCTCCACCATGCCATTCCTCAGCGCTCCTCCTCCCTGGTACCTCCAGTCCCTCAGCGCCACTGCTGCTTCACTGACTCCGCAACTGTCTTCCCCTCCCTTCCCAGCGCTCTAACTTGCCACCTCGCCAATTTCACCTCCTCAACTGCACTTGAGGCGGCGGCACCTCCGAATCTTCCGCCGTCTCGCCTTCCGGAGTCGCTGCCAACGCCACCTCCACCACCACCACCACCACCGCCGCCGCTCGCGCCTTCGACTGTGCCGTCTCCGCGCCATGCCGCTGCAGCTCCCGCCCCTCCCTCCCTGTTGCTGCCGCCCTCACTGTCACCCCTGCCGCCACACCGACCACCATACACATCACCACGACCGCCAGCACTCTTGACGCCGACGCAGTCCTCAGTGACACCATAAACCCGCCCATCCCATAAAACACGCGCCGCCATCGCCACAACTTACACACCCGCTGCTGCGGTCACCTCATCTTTGCCTGCGCAGCCCCCTCGTTTGCCGCAGCTTCCTTTTGCCATCCGCTCTCGCGGCTGCCAACGCTTCCGCTTCAAAAACCACCATAAACATCACTATGACAGCCGCCGACACTTCCACCACAGCCCTTGACATAGACGCCGCCGTGACTGCCACTGCTGCCGCCACACCAACCACCATAAACATCACCACGACCCCGCCACCGTTCTTGCCACCGACGCCGCCATCACTTCTACTGCTAACCACCATAAACATCACCATAACCACCGCCAACGATCTTGTCACCGACGCTGTCATCTCTGTCACTACTGCTACCATCACACTAACCATTATAAACATCAACATCACCATAACCACCGCCGCCTCCTTGCTCACCACCACCCTCCCCTGACTTCACCGCCTCCTCACCGTCACCTCTCCACTTTCGCCCTCACCTCCGCCTCCCTCGTCTTCCCCCCGTGGCACGTGCGCTTCGCACTCAGCTCGTCCCCCCGCGCGCGCCCCGCCCCCCTCAGGTGTCTGCTCCCGTAGATGAGCTCGGCGGCGGCGGCGGGGGCGGCGGAGGAGGCGGGGGCTCGGGCCGGATACTTCCTCCTCCTCCGCCCGGATTTTCATGCGAGGGTTGCCCGCGGTCTTTAGCGCAGGCAGCCCCCGGCGCGAGCCAATTGCGGGGATTGTCACGGCGCAGGCGACGCCGCGCCTCGCCGCGAACAGCCGTCCGCTGGAGACATTGCGCATGCGCACCGCCCTCTTACATCCACGTTCGTGGGTTCAACCCCCGGCTGGGAGCGGTGGAATTTCGAGAGGACGAAAATCCCGGGTGTCTTGTCACTACACACCGGATTTGTATGTAATTACATATTTTTTGTCTTTTTAGTTGCCGCTCTCAAAATGTATCCAATTTTTTCGTTACATATTTTAACATATTTAGTACTGTATTATAAATTTCACATATTTTTCTCTTGCTCTTGCTCTATGAGCAAGTGATGGAAATACAATATCTAGGCATAACAATAACCAACGATGGCAGATCTGTAAAAGAGGCTAAGGAACAAAGCATTAAAGCAAATAGAATAGCAGGCTGTCTCAACCACTCGATATGACAAAATAAATATCTAAGAAAATACACTAAAATTAGAATATATAAGGCAGTACTTAGACCAGTATTGTCATATGCAGCTGAAACACGAGCAGACTCAAAAAAAGCCAAATGATAGAAGTGTCGGAAATGCGGGTGCTAAGAAAAATTACAAATAAAACGATAAGGGATAAAGAACCTAACATTAATATAAGACAAACTTGCCAAATAGATATAATCTCAGACTGGGTTCGAGAAAGAAGAAAGAAAGTCTGTATAAATGTGAAGTAGGCATACCTTTACAAACGGCAAAAAGGCTACCGATAAAAAGGAATATTTTTTCCGGTGTTGATGAACATATGTTCTTACGAAAGGAGGATGGAAATAATCATTTCCAACATCCGCAACTGTGACAGGAATTAACGAAAACGAAAAATGTTGGAGATGGGACGGATAACAATTTCACGAAGCTAACGTCTAGCTATTTTCTTCGTGAGAAACCAATTTAAAATCTGAGAATGAACACTCGCTATCGCACAAGAAAAGATAATCTAAAGAATCTTGCATGATGATTAGTTTCCTCCTGACTCTTGCAGAGTTTAAAATATCACCCCATTTTCTTCAAGATGTAGTACGGAATTTCTTTGTTCTGCGCTTGAAATACTTATTTTGTTATCATTCACAAAGCAATGTACCAATTGCTAAATTTCATCTGAACTATAACCCCTTAATTTGCCCAAAACGAAGTAATTTAACAATTCTAACGGGAGCCAATGGAGTCAATTTATCACGTTTAAATCAATCCGTTAGAAGTGTATTTCATGCCCTTTACCACGTTACCGAAATCACTCCATTTTTATGCCACGAATTACCGAAGGTAAGGACAGTCATCGTTCCGACAATGTTCGTATATCCACCCTGAGCTTAATAGCTAATTTCACAACAAACTTATAGCTGCGACGGTGGAGTCTTCCTGTTGGACCGGGCCACTTAAAAACTCATAAAATCGAAATTCTCGGGAGCACAAATTGCCAGCATTTACGGCACTTTTGTGCAACTCTTTAATGACTCGGCGCGTGCATCATTCACCACGACGTGCATTTTTCACGAGGACCACCCTCCGAGAGAAGGAAAGCGGAAACGCGCGAGGAGGCGAGAATAAAATACGGATGAAGGTAAGCCCCTGTTTCCACCAATGGCCTAATGTAATCTGGGCAGCAAAAAATCAGTGTGTTACACGTGGAAGAACGGGAGCTATTCTGCTTTTGAAAGGCATTAGAATAAGTTCAGAAAATAATGAATGGATGTTTAGAGATTATTCTGGAGAGTGATTAAGGTCTCCGTGAAAATGTTCATACTTGTAGAGGTAATGTACTGGCAATTCTTTACGAAAAAAGGGGAATATTTTGTAATGTTTCTGCTTACTAACGACAAAAATAATCCTAACGTAATAATTATAATATAAACTTATATCTACTGATCTTAAATGAAACTCCTTAAATGAAACCTCTTATCTTCCCATTGTATCGATCCTTTCTAGAAGTTTTTCAAAACGCTAGATATTCTTCTTCATGTCTGTTGTTGTCGTTTTTTCACGGTATACATAATGATTAACAAGCAGGAACGTGGAAGTTAGCGCGAATGTATAGGGAAGCAAGAAAACAACGAGTAAAGGTAGATAACATAGGGGCATCATTTTACTCTTGCACAGCAACGACATTTAATTATAAAAATGGTTTTATTAAGATTATTAATATCAAGCCACCACAAATTCCATTTAAAAGAAAATATTCAAATCTATTTTTCTTGAAAAAGTAGCACGATATCAATATACTATGTAAAATACGTCAAGGGATTACTTTAGGGAGTTTTTTGTGATATTGTATAGTTTCCATTGGAAAAGTAACCCCTTTGTAGTTCTTGTACTGAAATAGATTTTCATTAATTTTCCAAGACGTTCATTAGTGTATGACAAGAACCCATTTTGCTTGGAGCTACCAACATTGGGACATTTAAAAAAACGTATTTCCGATTCCAAAAATACTTCAAGGCTGTTTTCGCAGGTTAATAACTAATCAAATTAGGTCTGTGACGGAAATGCGCCAACAGAAAGCAAATATATTTGGCCTTCCGTCCTGAAGCCTTTGACATTTTATTCCATTGCAACAGACAAAACGAAATATTAATTCGACGTCACTTTTGAAGTGAAGTAGAGACAGTCTCAAAAGCTCCAATACTGGGACCGTGACAGAAACAATTAATTTGTCGTTAAATGTATTCCTGGAACAGAAACTGAATGAAACCTTTCGATTTCGATTTAAAACACATTCTTAATTTCTTGCGACTTGATTAGCTGAGTTGACTTTTCGAGTGTAACTCATCCTACTAAAACGAGACTATTTAGTTTTGGGGCTGGTTCCAAGAAGCTGTTAATCATAAAATCTGTGGTCACGGGGAAATAGAAAAAGTCAAAAATCTTAATTTAGAGAAAGCAAGGGTTAGATTATTGACCGCTGCGGATGAGTGGTATGAAACAATATTTCCCAACGCTTTTTTGTCGTTAAGGAGGCAACATTTGAATTAGGTCGTTTTACTAAAATAAAATGTAGATTGTCGGTCCAGGGACCGAGACCGTTAAGGCAGTTGTGCCGTGGCGATCTCAGACGGAAGGATCGTGAGTTCGAGTTCCGTATCGGGCATGATTGTATTTGTGTTCGTCTTTTCACCCCCCTATCATCACCACATCATGAATTTTTCACAATTCCCTTTCCGTTAAATGCAATGGTGGTCGCTAATGACCTAGATGTTTATGCGACCTTAAATAACAATATATTGTTATTTAAGGTCGCATCGACATCTATGTCATATATATTCTTAACTTGTAGTTTCAGAACCGTACCCATATTTCATCCAACGTTTACTTCATGACCACAGAAATATCTTCTTTACTTTTAAGGATTACCAGAAAAAGATAGCTTCTAAGTTTTCAAACCCAAGAATTTCTATGAGAAATTAGTAATTCACTTCAGTAATTCTATATTTCTTGTTCATTGCGTGGAGGCGTTGCGTCCCACGACCTTAAAAAAACAGGAGCACAGGTTTTGTGCTTCTAAAGGCAATTGATTTTTCGAGAAACATGTGAGTTTTGTGGTGACACGAGTTTTGGAGAACTGCTCAGGTCCATGCGGGGCCAGATGAGATGGCGCAGGCCTTTCGGGAGATAGGCGGCGGCAGGCGGGGCTGAGGTATGTTTCTCTAGCAGATATGTAAGATAATGCTGTTCAGAGCTGCTTGTTCCATGTTAGGAACCAGTATGAAACTATGTTCACTTTCAAAACAATGATTTTAAAAAGTTCGGATGTTCGCACGGCTCCGGTTGGTATCTCGTTGAAGTAATACACAGTAATAGATTCAAAAAAAGAAATAATGAACTTTCATGGCAACATGTGTTTTAATAGAAATATTTGAAAACTTTTCGAAACCAGCGGAACTGAAACACTTCCTTAAAACTATTAGCGGCTGACCTTTAACCGCCTCATGGCCCGAGAGGCCTCGAGCGGGTACTTACAATGCAGGTGGGTGTTCGAAAGCAACACAATTCAGCATGGTCCAATCCGGTACCCTCGGGCAGTTTCTGTATACGCGCCTACGAATGTATTAACAAAGAGCCGATGTACACACGCAGTTTGTAAAAATTATGCCACCCTTCGTGTAAGAATGTTTACTCTATTATCTTTGATCGGAAAGCAATATAACACGTCTGGCACTGCAACTGGTATTGCGAGTGTCGCTGTCCTCCTCGATAATCGGATACGTTCCCACGTAGCCCCTCCGCGTCCGTTGCGGCAGCGGAACCAATCCATCATTTTTGCTCCCACCTGTCTCGCGATCCCTCGAAGTTGCCACGTGCTAGTTGCTACCTCGTACATCACAAAGCAACCCGTGTGTGCACAGCAGCCGCATTTCCAGTGGCTCCAGAGATTCAGCCAAGCGCAGCAGCAATTTACATGAGATGACTTCCTCCTCGGCCTTTGTAGTCGGGTGGCTTTATTTGCCACTTCCCTGGCGAACGATCGCAAAAAGTAACTCTCTTGTCAGCTCGAGCAGAAAATAACAAAGGCGATTCCATATTCCTTTTTAAGTGAGTGTACTGCAAAAGGATACCAGCGATTACTGGCTTGTATTTTTTTTACTCCAGACTTTTACGGAGAACGAGGCGATATGACAAAATGAAAATTTCAAGTGGGTGGAGGCAATACCATTCCCCAAGTTTGCAAGACTATAATTTCATACAAATAGTGCATACAAAAATATTACGATAATTATTATATGTAACTTTAATCCAATTTTTATTCTGTCCCTGTCGCTCGTATTTCACTAAAAGTCACAGATAGCTAATGATCTTAGTGACATGGTCGCGTCCAAACGCTCGGCAGAGAAACATTCCGGAAGACTTGGCCAGCAGAGCGAAGAGAGATGCACTACCAACATGACATGCAAGACGAAAAAACAAGAAGGACAAAACAAATGCTCCGTGTCTAGAGTGAGCAGAAAGCGTTGGTGCCAGGAGAAAAGGGCACTGGGGGGCCGCGGGCAAGGGCGCGGGCGAGGGCGAAGGCGTGGGCGCGTGCGAGGGTGCGGGCGAGGGCACGGGCAAAGGTGCGGGCAAGGGCGCGGACGAGGACGAGGGCGCGGGGAGGGCGAGGCGAGGGCGAGGGCGAGGGCGCGGGCGCAGGGCGCGTGCGAGGGCGCGCTGCAGGGCGCGTGGCGAGGCGCGTGCGAGGGGCGTGCGAGGGCGCGTGCGAGGGCGCGGTGCGAGGCGCGGGTGCGAGGGCGCGGCGAGGGCGGGTGCGAGGGCGCGTGCGAGGGCGCGGGCGAGGGCCGTGCGAGGGCGCCGTGCGATGCCGCGTGCGGAGGGGCGGTGCGAGGGCGGCGTGCGAGGCGCGTGCGAGGGCGGTGCCGAGGGCGGTGCGAGGCGCCGTGCGAGGGCGCGTGCGAGGGGGTGGAGGGCGCGTGCGAGGGGCGTGCGAGGGGCGCGGTGCGAGGCGCGGGGAGGGCGGGGGCGAGGGCGCGGGCGTAGCGCGGGCGGGCGAGCGCGGCGAGGGAAGAGGGCCCGGGGAAGGGCGAGTGTTGAGAAGAGCGGCGCGGGTGAGGGGAAGACTGGAGGGCGAAGAGGGCGTGACGAGATGCGCGGCGGAGTGCATAGCGGTGGCTTCCGGCAGTAATCGCCGCCGCCCTCGCTCTGCCCCCCTCCCGCCCCGGGCGCCGCCAGCGCAGGACAGAGGGCGCTCCGAGAACCGGGGGCTGGCTAAAATACTCGCACATGCAGGGGAGCTGTGTTATTGAATTATTACAGTAGGATAATGAACTCGCCGGAACGGGATATGCGAATTCCTCAGGGCTACCCCGGGGTATTTACGCTCTGTTCGTAATTATTTTTCTTATTGTTCCTTGTAGTCCTTGCTGGGAATTTCCCCCTAGACTGTTACCCTCCAGTTAGTATTCCTTTCTTTTGTCCTTTTCAGCCAATTGTAATAATGTTTGCTCTATGATCCCTGTATAGCACTAAGGATCATGTTCTTTAGATTACAGTACTCGTCCTGCATTCTAAAGGAATTGAACGGAAGAAATCGGGAACGGACTGAGCAGGCTTCTTCAATAATTCCCATCCAGCCTATAATTTCAGCTGGTCGATTTCGAAAGTTTTGTCGGCACTCGAACATAATCCATTTTAGTTTATGAATGGTTATGTGCTTGAAATAGACTCACATAATGCCTTTTTCTTTAATTTTTAACTGTGCGTAAGCCTTATTATGACCATACCTGAAATGGATAAATCATTTTGAAGGGTAGATAATCATGAAGGTATAAAATAAATGCTGATGAAGAAATGGGCTATGTGAGGTGGAGGAAACGGGATAACCCGAGCGAGCGTGCTAGGAACCCGCTTTGCGAACCCCATATCCCACACGCTCCGACCGGGATTTGAACTCGGACTCAAGCGATGGAAGGCGAGCGATTCGACTGCTACACCAAAGGTCGCCCTCTCTCACTAGATTTGTGCGCATTTTCCAAAGCGGAAAAATCTCTGAATAAATATTCCATTTACCGTTGTTTGTTACGCCTCCCGTCGCCGGAGCAGACGGTTGGCCACGCGAAAGCGCGGAGGGCGGAAGGGGCCAGATCGCCGCCGATTGGCTCCGGGCGGAATGTCGTTTCTCCCAAGAGGAACGGAATGTAAATTCGGTAATGACTGCACGCTCGCTGCGTTTTACGGGTCCATTACTCCTTACCGTGCGTTCTTTACTCGCTTCCCGAACGCGGAACGCTCCGCCTGAGCGCTGGCGTCGCCAGGCCCGCGTGCGACCGTTCGCGCGGCTAATTCATCTTCCGAATTGCATGAGGGCGTTTTCATCCAATTTCCTGGGTGGGACCGGAACGGTGGTGGTGATGATGGTGGTATTGTTACAACGTAAGCTGGAAAAGATTGCATTTTTCACGCGATGAATGCGGGCTGTTCTGTTTAAGAAAGCCGAGAGCTCGCAGGGAACAATGGGTTCGGAAAAGGGGTTTTAGACGCGCCAAAACGTGACTGAATATCCATTATCACGATATGTGATATTGAAGTGAGTAAGCGGGTGAGGTCAAGCTATGGTACTTGAACGTTTTATTTACTGTGTTGAAGGGATTATATGCAGAATTCTCCTATACGTTTGTGTATTGGGTCGATTCAGTTGTAAAAAAAAGTATTCTGTGTAATTCGAATAACATTTTTTCGTTAATCATTTTGTTGAAAAATTTATTTAAACACTTTTTGGCAAATTATCTTGCGCCACATCTTCTAGAAACTGCGTTCATAGCTTAGTGAATCAGTATACCGATACTTATCACTTCGAGAAAAATACTTTGTTCGGATACAAACAAACAGAAATGTAAATTAAGTAATTTAGGAAATAATGACAGCATATGGGCGTCTCAGTATTAACAGGAGAAACGAGGTATAGTTTTTCGGTATTAAACAGGAAGCGAGGCAAAGTTTTTGTAAGCTTAGAAACCCGTATGTATTCTGGTAGGCAAATTACCTTAGCGAGTGAGTCTTTTTACACCCGAAATTTATCGCCTAACCATGAAAGAGTGAAAAAATATCCAACAATTTCTATGAGCCAAATTAAAAATTAACTATATTGTTCAGTTCGGTAATGACAAGGAACAATGAAGAGACCACAATGGGGTACGTACATTCATTATTTTCTTTAGAATAAAATTTTGTGACGTTTTTTTCTTTAGAAAACTACCTATTGAAGTCATACTTTATGATAAAAGTTTTAAATTGAACGCGTAATGATAAAATATGAATTTTAAATATTAGCATTTTTTGACGTTCTTACGTGCATGCTTCCCAACTTGGGTCTGTTGAATAGTGTGTAATAAAATAAATGGAAACGAATAAATGGAATGCGGTAAAATAAATTCTTGGAAATGAATTCAATCACACAATCGTATATGATGAAATATTATTCTATAGCGAATATTCTATTCACACTTCAAGCATTGTGTTTAATATCAATTTTCAAACGCATGTGGATACAGCAAAACACAATTGTCCGATTTAGGATAGAATTCTCAGTATTTCAGTTTTTTCCTACTTCGGCAACCAATGTATTGAAACGGGCCGTTTTATTCGCTAAAATCCGCAATTTCGGAGACCTTTATGTACTACATTTATTTTCATTCCGCCCACCAGTAAAATAAATACCAATGTTGGGAGGGCAAATAATAATGTACTGCAAGTGTACAGAAACAACGATGTCTATCGTTCGAGTTTCACGTAGCAATTACGGAATTTCAAACACGACTTTCCGCTTTTATTCCCCCCGCCACGCGCCATCTCCGGGCGACCAGCTCCCGCGGGGCGTGTCGGGGCCACACGCCCGCATTACACCCTGCGCCCGCGCCGGCCGGCGTGCGAGTGGTTTCGAGAACTGCGAGTTTATTTTCTCATCTACAAGACTGATGGAAAAATATATGCGTCGCGATAACGAAGTTTTTTGCCGCTTAATAATTCATACAGCGAATTAAAAACGGTCGAGGACGGCGTTACCGAGAGCGGTCGGTTGGGGCGAGGGGTGGGGGTGGAAGAGAAAAGAGAGATGGGCAGAGTGGTGGTTGCATGTGGGCGTTCGGAATGAAACAGACGATGAGAAGGACGTTGCAGATTGTGATACGAGGGAGACGGAGCGAACGAGAAGCGACGGGGTTGGGTGGAGGGTGGTGAGAGGGGGGTGGTGAGATGGATGGGGTGGTTGTGGTATGTGGACGTACGAAATGAAGCAGACCGTGCGATAGACAGTGGCCGCAGCTGCGGAGGAAAGAGGATGTTGGATGTGGTGGGACGCGAAGTGCGATAATTGGGAGAATACGTTGAAACGTAAGGGAAGAGGTGCAGAGATGGAAGCCAATGAATGTAGGGAGGAATGACGAAGAAGAGGGAGGGGAGGTGAAATGGGTGAGACTGCAGGTTAGGGAACATGAACACGCTGGAATTTAAGTAAAGAATGGTGGAAATGTAGAGCTGTTTAGAGACGAGTAGTAAGAAATGCCAAAGGTCGTAAGCAATGGAAGGTACAAATATGAGAAGGTGCTTGATATGGTTTAACAGTAGTAATCGAGAAATCTATTGATTTCGTACGGCGCACAATTCTGACCAATATGAAATGATGCATATGTTACCTTGTGGCGTACTTAGAGCTCTGAGCGATGGTCAGTGGATAATAAAAATGGTAAGACACAACGAGAGAACTAAAGAAAGCATCGATTTGCATATATTTCTTAAAATGAGAAACAGAATGTCAGCCTGTAGGTGAGGCAACAGACGATAATGATAACGAAAGCGATAGTAAGGATCAGTTGAAATGTAATTGAAAGTGACCCTGCAATGCCACGAAAAAGAATAGCGAATACGCGTATACATCCAAAGAAACTCCTGGCCACTTTTGAAATTGACGCAGAATTAGAAACAAGTCAAAAGAAGCAAATAATTCGAAAGTGTTTTGACAATTTTCATCAGTATTAAAGTACGACAGCAACGGATGTCGTGACGAAGCAGCTGGCGGAGGGAGTTAGTGGGTTGTGTATGGTAGAGATAATGGTGCCGGTGATGTGTGATAGTGATGGTGGTGGCGTGGGTCGCGGTGGTGTGTGTGGTTGTGATGGTGGCGACATGGGTTGCAATGGTGGCGGTGGTGGTGATGTGTGAGTGGTGGGAGAGGGTGAACAGCGTCAGGCGTCTGTGGAGGTAGAGGATGCTGTGGTGGCCGCCTGCAGGGCTTGCATTTCTTAATGGCAGAAATCGCGACCGGAGACACGTAGAAACTCTGCTCGTGTAGCTCCATTGCTCATTCTGCATAGTACATCGCCTCAAATTTCCGAGCTCAGTTATTACGTGTCTCTCTTAAAAATTACATTCGTTTCTGGATGTAATTTAAAATACGTAAATCAATTTATCCCATCTCTTTTTTCCCGTACGCCCTACTTCCAGAGTATAAGCCGCGATGAGACAGCAGTGTAACTTTTCTTCTGTGAAACGTATAAATTTGCCTCCAGTGATACTCAGAAGTGCTCTAAAATTTCCGACTCATTTGTGGAAATAATATTACAAATTGCTTTCGCACTGCGCCGAATAAAAGAGCAGTTTTTTGCCGAGAGAGATAATCGAAAAAAAGAGACGTTTTCCAGAGTCGCGCCGACATTTAGATTAATAAAAAAGTATCGGGAAGATTTACATTTTACGAAACGAGGTTACATTACAGGACGAAAAAGAATAGTACGTTTCATTTATTACAGCAGTTACAGAAAATTCGGAATGGTCATAGAAAGAAATGACGTGTAACGGGTAATAAGGCCACATTGGTAAGAACTAGTTCGTAGCATCATTAAACATCAAACACTAGTATTTAAAGTCTTTCCTCAAATACACCTACTACATTTATTTCTTGGTAGAGAAAAACGAAATATTTCACCGAAAATGAATATTACATACTATTGTATATTTGTAACATTTCCCAGAATTTTAATAACATTTTAAAACTTCACCAATAACTCTATTTACTTCACGACGTTTGTATTGTTAAAACTTAAATGGCGCACGGTAGCTCGTCATTTAGTTCATTCCTCAACAACTCTCTATTAACCCCTTACATTTTTCCTCGGAGTACAATTGAATCTTGCTTGAAACTCCCGCATTGCATTTTACTAAGTCATCTGCAGTTGTATTGAAAAAACAAATTATTAAACATTTCAATCAATAACCCCCATCCTGTGATCGCACTGAAACTATCTGAAAACATTCAACAAATATGCACAACATATTGTTCAATGTACAATCATGATCACCTCTCATCATCATCATCATCATCATCATCATCATCATCCTATCGCCTCGAAGTTCAAGGCTTAACTACCTTGTCTTGCCACGGATTTCAGCCGAAACTCTGATCTCCATAATTACTATACGTTGATTTCTCTGGGATAGAATATAACTGAACCTCGGAAGAGCACGAGAGCATAGTTGGAAGTAGCTGATACGCAAATAATAATAATAATAATAATAATAATAATAATAATAATAATAATAATTATAATAATAATAATAATTATAATAATAATAATAATTATAATAATAATAATAATTATAATAATAATAATAATAATGATAATTATAATAATAATAATGATAATTATAACTACGTCACTAATAACCCTGCTTCAGTTTGTTACATTTCTTGTTCTAGCAATACATTAGTCACCCCTTAGTTTGGCGTTTATTATTCTGACGTCTCTCCAACGTACACCAACATTTTCCTCGAATACAAACTTACACCGTTTGAACTTCCCGCATTAAGCTCGAATCATTCATCAGCAGGTGTATTTGAAAAACACTCACCCACAATTATTAATCTTTTATACCGCTGCTGTCCGTGACCGCATTGGGGCTGTCCCTCCCCCTGAAAACATTCAACAAATCTGTATCCGGGGCCCCTCTTTTGAATGCCTCGGCGCGGCGTGCCTGCTCGCGCGTTCTTCCGCCCTTCCCCCTCCTCCTCCTTCCCCTCCCCTTCCTCCTCCCCCGTCACACCCTCCCGCAAGCAAAGTGCGTTCACGAGCCACCACTCGGAGCTGGGCCCCGCCAGGACGCGCTGTGCTCCGGATTGGGCAGTCAGCGGCCAAAAATAAATTCTATCAATAAGAGTGTGTATTGGGCTCGTGGCTAGCTCTTGGTCGGCGTGCTAGCTTTCCACTACGCGGCCCCGGATTCGATTCCCGGTCGCGCCAAAATTATAGTCTGTGTTTTCCTTGCAATGTCACAGTATACGTGCAGTGTGACGAAGAGAAAATTAACTTCTCAGGTTGAAAAGATTGGAATACGGCGTGGGTATGTCTACGTGCCAACCACACGCACACACTTAACCCGTGGCCGCGAGGCAGGGACGTCGCCGGTAGGCCTGAGCCCGTACGTACATACAGTACGTAAGCAAGTACAGTACAAGTACAGTACAGTACGTACGCAAGTACGTACATACATACATACAGCAGTATGTATTAAGACGGAAACTAGGAAGAGATGTGCGGTTTATGATTTTATCGATAGAAAGCTCAGTCGTATTTTCATTATGGTTTCTTAATAGTGCAGAAAGGGTTTTCGGCCGCTTCAGCCTACAGGGGGCCGCAGTATTTTAAGCGTCAATAAAGAACTGTGAATATACGTCTGAGCTTTCTATCAAGCTTGAAAACTAAATGTTTTTCCGAAGGGCAGAATATCATCCATTTTCATCCGAGATGCTGACAAATTTATTTTTTATTTCTATTTAATATTAAAAATTAACGAAATATTAATATGTTGATGACTTCAGAAATTATAATCGGCCTGGGTGAATCAGTCTAAGCCGAATATGTTCAATTTTACTGACAATAAACTAAAGCTTTCGATGAGAAAGCATTAGATGAGTGAAAAAATGCCAACTGTAGCTAGAAGGCCCCCACATTGGCAGATTTTCGACGCCTGTTAAATAGATGGACCAAAGCCAATCATTAGTTTTTAGTTTTTTCGAAAAATCCTGTGTAATTTCTTGTGTATTTTCATCAAGAACGGCGTGCAGCATGCGAAACACTTAATATAAGACTATAATAAATGTGGATTTTATGTTTATTGTAAGGCATTTTGCCAACGTACACCTCTTCATAAAATATACGAAAACACTAAATAAAATAATGTGTCTGAAATACAATTAAAAATATACGAGTTACGAGAAAGAAGTGTAGCGTATTAACAAGTATTGTGTGATATGGAGAAGAAAATCGAATGGAGTTATCACCTCTAGGCTTCTAAAAACTCTCTACTTGCCTGCCTTCTTGAAAGTAATGTGTAATAATTATTAGAAAGATACTATGGAACATGAACCGAATAACATTCCCTTTCGACCGAATTTGGCCCGTTCTTTCCACTTTTTGTCACAACACTTCAGAGGTGATGGCGTAGGAGGAATTTGGGAGTCACTACGGTAGGAAGTGGTTGCGACCCTATTATTGGACTGTTCAAAACATTATCTCCAATCTGAAATTCAAAATGCATTTTGGCCACTTTTTGCATCTTCCGTACAACCGTGCGGGGCCGCGAGGGGCGTGGCGGGGTGGGGCGGGGCGGCTCTCGTCGCACGAGAATGCCGAGGCGTCGAGAGCGCCGGCTCCGGCGGAATGCTGCGAAGGGGAGAGGGGGGCCGGAAGGAGGGGGGGGGGATTAATCCAAGTGCGGCGGGAGCGGTTAATGCCGCGGAGGCGGCGGTGGACACGGCGGGTGGAGTGGGTGGTGGCAGGGGTGGAGGAGTTTGGGGGCGACGGTGGGGGAAGAGGCGGGGCAGGCGGTGGAAGTGGTGGCCGGGCGTGGAAGGGAGGAAACAGCTAAGGCGTGGCGGTGGATGGTAGAGGAGGTGGGGGATGGGGGCGGCAATGGCGAGGCGGTGGAAGCGTTGCGGAGGAAGAGATGGCAGAGCGGGGCGGGGGGTCGGAGGCTGGACGGCGGGCAGGGGAAGAGCCGGGGCGGGGCGAGGAGGCGGAGGCAGCGGGCGCCAGGCGAAGCACGACGGCAGCGTCAGCATGCGGCGCGAGCGGTGTTGCGAGGTTGCCTGCGGCCGGCGGGAGGGGGAGTGCATAGGGGCGAGGGAGGGGGAAGGCCCGTCTGATTAATGGACGCGGAGAGCAGAGCGGCGGCGCTAACGGGAGGTGCTGGAAACGGGAGCTGCTGTTGCTGCCACGGCCACAGCCCGGGTCACGCACTGTGTGACAGCCTCGCCGCGCCCGCCCGGCCACGCCCCCTTCCCCGTCCACTCCAGAGCGCGGCCGCTTCGGTTCTTTTTCGAGCCCTTTCTCGCCCCTTTTTACATCTTCCGCTTGCTCGTGGCAGTGTTGTATCGTTTCTTTATACGTCTCTCTCATCCTTCAGTATTCTCTACTGATGTGTTCTGTCTTCTCTTCGTTCCTTCTTTTTTGCCTTACATTCCTCTTCTTTAAGTCATCTCATGTCTTCGACAAAGTCTAACGTGATGTGCAACACCGTGCGTTAACCCTGACATCGTATTCTTTTCGTGGCATTTTTATAATTTACCGCCTGCTCGAAACGTTCTATTTCTATTTTTATTTCTTAATTGATTCGTTTTTACTGTTATTGTTCTCCTGTTCGTTCCACAATTTCCATTCACGTGATCTTTCTACATACTCCAATCACCTTTTCATTCTTTTCTCAGTTTCTTATACTTTCGTGCTATATATTTATATTTTTTTTCTTCTTTCACGCTTCATATTTCTCTCGCCATGTCATTCTCAACACACACTTTCGCGTGCAGCGTTGCGCATGAGCCCCGGCTTCCCTCCGTTTTTTCTAATTCTCCCTTCGTGTTTTATTTTTCTTTATTATTTTATTTTCCCTCGATACCGAGTCGTCTCATTTCTTGTTCCTTAGTTTCTTGTGGGCATGTTTGTTTTGTTCTATTTTACCATCTTATCTTCCTTTTCTACTCGCAGTCTATCATTCTTCTATTACTTCATTTATTTTTCTGCTGCATGTCTTTTACATTTTAGCATTTTCTTTGCATGATACAATCGGGCTATGTCTTCTCACGGGGCCAAAAGTGACCAGGGATGAACAGAGAAATGAGTGAGGGAAAACTGACCGCAGGATACAATCGGGCCATGCCGGGTAGCCAAAAGATTCCACGAATTACAAGAGAAATGGACGAGGGATAACTGACCGTAGGCTGCAATGGGGCGCTTCCGTTTCAAACCCGTCCCCCCCTCCCCCCGCCTCCACATTTCTTGCCACCCGCGTCCGTCATAACCACGTGTCGTCTGCCATTCCCTGGGTCTTGCGCTTGTCTCTTCCGAGTCCACTCACGGGCGCTGTCTCCCCTACACCGCATCGCACTCACCTCTGGCTTTGCCGCCGCCACCGCCCCCGTCCCCGCCCCACACCTCGCTGCCCGCACGTCTCCTGGGCCCCAGCCTGCGGGGCGCACGGTGGGGCACAACGGCCAAAGCGAGGACGAAACGTCGCAAATACGGAACCGATGAACCCCGGTAATCCGAACTAGTTTGGGGGGGGGGTCTGTTCAGATTCGGAAATGTTCGGGTTACCCGAAAAAGTGTACCGTACGTTTTTATAGGATTAGCGGGCAGGCAGAATAATATAGTGTGGGATGTGAGAAAATGGCTACGTAACGTAGCGTAGCGATCGCATCATCACATTGCATCCTCAAGTAGATTCAGTTCCTTACGGCAAAAAGAAGATTACCGATTTTACAAGTTACTTTAAGTGAAAATTAGTGCTACATAAACATGTGATATACGCCGTAGTTATCTGTGCAATAAACGCTACATTTCGACAACTTGTGTTTCAGTAATTAATTGTTCGGTTCTGCACTAATTATAAAATCCTTTCTTTACAATAAAAATAATCATTATATTTATTTTGTTAACTTTGCCTTCATCCCGAATTTTGCTCGGATTATCCGAAGTTTCGAATTCGAATTATCGAGGTTCTACTGTATTTTCGGATATTTTGTCTGTGAAAATCGGTAGGACTTGCCTACCGATTGGCAGGGTTAAGACGGGGAGAGTAGGTGGAGCGAAGCGTGGAGGGGAGTGGCGGAGAGTGACGGGTTTGGCAAAGAGGAACCGGACGGTTTGTGGCCGGGCGGAGTGGGCTGTGGCTGGGATGTAAATAAAAAAAACTTTTATTTCATTTTACAGTTCAAATATTATCAGACTCGAACGCACGATTTTTCTTGGAGAGGGAGGGGAGCGAGAGATGGAAAGGGGGAAGTGAGTCTAACCGACTTGATGATTTCTTATAACCTTTTTATTTATTTATGCCAAAAAAATATTTGTTGAGTGTTAGTATTTATAACAAATATTTAATGACGTTCGTTAGTATAGAAAATTAGTTAAACCGATATTTTTCAGTATGCATCATTGACTTATGTGGGAAAGAGCAGGTGAAGCCCCAAGAGGCCCCTTCCCTCCTTGGCTGCTATACTGCGTACAAGACAATGCTTTCCCAATCTAATGACTGTGATCAATAAATGCCCGGACAAAGGGAGGGTACCGCACTGAACTAATCAGGTAACTCCAAATAGTATCTAATATACAGTCTATAGAATTAATTTGAAGAAGTAATTTTATTTTTCTGCTCGCGAATAGACCTACTTGGCGTGTATGCACCCCGCATTTACCGTGGCTCAGCAACATTACTTCGGTAGATGGTGCATATGCTTTATCATGGGATTAGGATTTAGCTAGATCCGAGTTTTATTCCCCAGGGTGGTTAGCCCTGGGGATGTAGAAGATGAAATGATAGTGAGGGCTTAAAGGACGACACAGACATTCACAACGCAACCATGCCCGAAGCGGGACTCGAAGCCGCGATCTTCTGGCCCGAAGCCGCTACGGCACTACTGCCTTAGCGTTCTCGGCCACCTGATCGGCAAAGAAGTAACTATTTGCCTTTGAAATTCGCGTCGTTCGGTGGCACTAGGCTCGGCCGGGCGGGCGGGCGGGAGAGAGGCCGGCGCGGGCGGCGCGTGCTGAATCCGCTCATTTGCGTCCCTTTCGCGTGGAGGTAGCGCCGGCGGTTTTCGGACGACAGCGCCCCCCTCGAGATTTATGTCAGGATTTCCGACGCGCACGCCACGCGCTCTCGCGGCCGCCGCCGCCGCCGCCCCCGCCTTCGGCGCTGACCTCGCGGGCGGAGGGCGAGACGCGGTCGCGCCCAGAGCCACCGGGGCCGGTCCAGAACGTAACAGTTCAAGGAACGGGAAACTTCAGCCCGCCTTCTGTCACTATGTTTTAATGCTGGACTAAAACAAATAACTTGGAAATGTACATTAATAATACATTACTCTTCTTGAGTGTAATACGATCAGTATGTCGTAATAGTTTTGAGTAAATTGGGTAGTTAAGAAAATGGCTCGGACGAAGGCACAATGACCATCAAATTCCATCCAGCAACCCACTGCTCAATCCGTCACTTACTGTCTAGATTTGAATTAGGCACTGCTGGTTCATTCTCAACTTGTTTAGAAATGAAATTTGTTTACGTTTTCTTTATCACAACGGAGGGCCGCGCTGTAGCATGACCCGCAGGGCCCACGCCGACGTATGCCGGTTATGACGGTGTGAAATAGGATAGGAAATATTTCCTCACCAGATTGGATTTATAGATCGATTAGTGTTTCCGGGAGCATCAACACCATCAAAGGTCATTACTCCCGTAAATGTAGTGCATGTTTTATCGCGGGAGGTGGCGGGTATCTTCCCCCCTGGATGGCGAGATCCGGTTCCGAGCTCCACGTCGGCTTTCCCCAACCAGATATCTGTCTCATAGGGGCACTGCTCCTGCCGGGTACATACTGTAAACTTCTGACTGGTCTCCCGACATATGTGGTAGATTAGTGCATTTAAAACTGTATGCAAATAAGGGGTCAAGATAAAACAAATATCCTCCTCCCCACAGAAACTGGATTAGACCAGCTATCTCGCTCGTGTCGAAAATCTCGCCTCTGAGGAGACTCTAGAACCTCCCGGTCAGAGGCACTGCATTGCCATGAGTAGCGCACCATGTTTTCGCGAGTCCGCAGCTAAAGCGTCGTAGTCCTAGAATCGAGTTGGAACGCTGGCGTACATGCGGAATTAAGTAGTTGGATCTGATGATGCAGCTACCAGGACGAGAGTCCCAATGGCGGGTTGCTCTAGGAAGTTGTTTCTGTAGTTCCCTCTGTCCAAGTCCAAGCGAATGCCCGAACAGTGTCTTCTATATTGAGTCGTGATCTGCCCACAAGCCTCAATCTCTATTTCGTCTCCCTCCCAGCCTTAGGGCCTGGTGATGGGCTAATGCCAATCTTCGAATGGCCCAATCCACTTGGAAATTCTCCAGAAATACAGGTGTCATCCCATACCTGGAGTGGCGTCTTCTTCATCCTGTCTCACATGTCTCTTATTCTCCTTCTGAAAATCGTGAGGCCTTGAAGTTAGAAATTTATTTCGCAAGGAAAGAAATCATTAGTTGATGATGCCGTCTGAATCTTACAACACATACTCCTGGCATTCTCTGAAAATTTTCCGCATACGCAAATAAATATATTTTTTCTCTGAAGAGAATTCACTTCGCTCGTTCTTTTGTCTAACCGGGGCATGAAATCGATGCCACGTCGTTTTGAAATGGGGCTTTGATTCCAGTCGAAGAGGTCGAGAGGCGAATTGTGTGTGGTGGAGGTTTTCCGTTTCCTGTAGCTGATTGTTGTTGACTTCCATTTTCCGATACAATGGGATTCTGTTTCAGCAGACGACCGGCAGGCGGAGGCAAACATTTTTATGCAGAGGTCGGCCACGTCCACACACGCATGAGTGAAATAAACGGAATAAAACAGAGTGCAGTCGACTCCGGTTGACTCATTGGAATGGAAAACAACAAAAAGAAGTTAGTTTCTCAAACTAATGTTACGTAAAATTTATGAAAGGAAACAAGTGCTTGAGTACTGAAATAATACACGAAGAAAAAATAACTTATATACCCTAACGTTTCCAAACAGTGAATTAATAGGACTATTCCTATGTGAACTAGAAAGGAACACAAACTATTGTTATTACACCATTAGTTGGTAATCCGATAGACCGAACGTTCAATGAGAACGAACAAAATTGACAAAGTACGGGAGGCAGAAACGTCGAATCTTCCGTCCCTTCTGCATCGCCAAGGAAATGGCGCCATACGCCAAGGTCGTCGAGACGGTGGGGAGGCAAGGGGTGGGAGGGGGGACCGGAACTCCGCGGGCGACTGACCGGGTCACTGGGCGATACCCCGCTCGCCCGACCGCCTCGCCCCCTCCCCTCCCGCCCCCGCGCGGTTGCTGGCGGCGCGCCACGGCCACCGCCCCTTCCGCCTCCGAGCCGGCGCCTACGCCTCCTCCTACTCTTGTCCCCGCCTCCTCCAACTGTTCGTCTTACACCTTCCCTTCTTCTTTTCCTTTTCTTCTCTTCTTCCAGCCCTTTTCTTCTTCCTCTTCTCCCTTTTCCTCCCCTTTTAACCCTTTTTTCCCTTCTCTTCATCCTCCTTCTCCTCCCTTTCCCCCTCATTCTAACCCTTTTCTTCCTCCCTTTTCCTTGTCCTCCCTTTTTCCTCTCCTTCCACATTTTCCTTCCTCTTCCTTCAAAATGTTTCCCTCCTCCTCCTGCTTGTGCTCTTCCTTGTTTCCTCCACCTCTTCCTTGTTCACCTGCACTTTCAAGATCTCCATCTCGTTCTGCAGATTCTACACTTCTTCCTGCCGCTCGTCTTCGTCCTCGTGTTTTACCTATCCTCTTCTTCCTGCTCTTGTTCCTTCTGTTTGTCACTGCCCACTGGCTTGTTCCCCCTCCCCCTACTCCTTTGCTGCCACCGCTCGTCCGGGAACCGAACTGGGTCGTTTCGGAGTTGCCTCTGCCGCCGCCGCCGCTCCGGCCGCAGCACTTTTCTTGCAGAAATTTATGTTCGACCCGACCCGTCCCGTCCCGTTCCGCGCCGTGCCAACCCGGCGCCTCCCCCTCCCCCCTCCCCCCCGCCTGCGTCGTCTCTGGGACACTACGACGCGGCGCCCACGTCCCTCTACGGTCTGCGGATGGCCGCCCCGCGTGACGGCTCTCTCCGCGCGCGCCGCTTGAACCGCGTCGCAGATGCAGTTCGGATTTGATGCTCGCCACACGCTCGACTGCGTTTTGCACAGATGCCCGAAACTTCCTAACGATCTCTTTTTTAGAGTGACGACGAAAACGCTGAATGCAAAGAAAGTTTTGTATGATTATGTGATATTTACGTATGTCTGGAAGTCAATGTATTTGAAAATAGCAACATTTTGTTGATATGATTTCTCAGCACAACTACTTTCTCGATTAAAAGCATATTTATCACGTTTGAACATTTAATTTGTGGCAAGTTAGGAACTTGTGAAAAAATATATTAGTATTTGACAAACATTCATTTCAAATTATTTCCATCACCACTCATAAAACTTATTTTAATTTCTCACAATATTTTCAATTACTGAATTCGACAGAAGTGAGAAAAATGAGGCAGTTTTCCCTTTCGTAACCTCGTTAATTTATGCCACTCCACATCAATTCTCTTTTTTCATCTATACCTATTGTTAGCGAACGGCCTCTCTGAACTCCTAATTCGAGCCAACTGAATTTTATTCTTTATCCATACCCTATTGTTCTTTACATCGTCTCTTATCTGTCTTCCAAAAAGCAGTTTTCGTTAAATACCTCGGGCCTCTGATAAATCGTTTCAAAATCTGCTAAATCACATTTAGTCTTGCATCACATGTTTTAGCGAATCCCGAGGTGAAAATAAAGTAAATTAAATTCTATCACAACGCATCTACGAGAAACTTAATTCCCTAAACTCTGTAAGAAGTACACAAAGCGATTATAAAACAATGCTTAGAGAGTATTGTATTGGTGGAACGTGTTTATTATTAATAGTTTTAGAAAGTATTATCATTTACTTTGATATGTCAAACAATATAAATTTATTAATGTTGATAGAATCAATGTTAGAGACTTTTTTAACTTTACTGTCCAATTACATCTGTACAACACATTTCGAAAACTTTTGATATTTTTGTTGATAATAATTACCTTTTGATAAATGTGGCCTTTTGAATGGGTAGATGTGGTATGTGAGTGCAATATACATCGAATGAGTCACTAGTTTGAAGATATTCTAAATAGGTATCGATTAAAAAGGGAAAACTGTTAGACATAATACGTCTTCTTTAAATACATCTCTTTAAAGTTGTTATTGATAAGCGTATTAGATAGTTGTTATTTGTTGTCTTGGAAAACTTCGTTGGCAACACGGCCATGACACATTTCCATTTCGACGTCTTCATTTTCTGATTAAGTTCGCCCAACTACCGTTATCGTTGAGTATTTTATTTTTCCTTTTAATGAAATTAAACGGCACTTCTCCTGACTCTTCCTACTCCCATTTCGTCTTCGCTCGTAGTGGGCTCATTCGCTTGCAGACCCTGCTTACCTCGCCCGCAACATTCGCGTTTTCACTCACTCTACGTCATCGTCCGCCGCTGCCGTCATTTTCCAGTTATTACCTGCATTCCTGTTTCCAATGTTTTCAACTTTTGTTTTAATCGTCGCCAATAGCAGCGGGCGTATTTTTATTAAAAAATCTGTACATTTGCACAAAAGCAATAAAACCACCATCACGTGAATTACTTTGAGCACTTTAATCAAAGCTTTTTTCCAAACATTCACATAAATACAAATGGATTTTAAAGAGAAAAGCGTTTTTTTCCGTTTTTCATAACACTTTCCTTTCGTTTAATGTGAGACATGTTTTTCGGTGTCCGTGATTTCTCGTGTCGTTCAGTGTCGTGATTCAGCATGAACATTTGAATCGTCCCCCATTTCATCACATTGCAGCTCCCTTTTCGTCGCTCGTCAATATTTCTGCTATCTGAACCGCTCTTTGATTTCTTATTGTCTTTCGTTCTGCTTTTTCTCCACTCCGCCTAAACCCACGGGTCCAGCAATTTCAGTTCTAAGTGAAATGAGGTACAAAGGCTTCCAAAACTTAAGTTCGCAAGTTCGCGCAGACTCTGCTACGGCAGAAGAAGGTTGAAGGGATGGAAATTGACAGCGTGCTGTCACGTTTGTGGCATATGAAAAAATCCTGGTAGGTGCCGGGAAAATTATATCCCTTTGGCAATTTTCCGTCCAAACGAGATCACATATTCTCCCCACCGGACAGTTGGGATATAGTCTTATCAGGACTGACATCTGGCGGAGGAAGTGAAAATCACATCCAGGCGTAGAAAGAGACTCCCACGAGGCGAGCCTGCATGAAAGATCTCTACACCTGCGCCGGCACTCTGCTTCGAAGAAAGCGTGGGCGGCATATCCATACGGCATATCCTGTGGCCAAAGGCCGTCTTTTCGCGCCTATCTCATACGATATTAATATTAGTCACCACCAGCTTATTCACCTCGCCGCAGTGGATAGGCTGCACAGTTACGTTTTCTGCATCGCACTTGCCAGCCGCTATTACGACTTCACAGCTACTTAGCAAATAACTGATTAAATGATGTTTAAAACTGTATACTACATTGACAGCCCCGGCCAGGAATCTAACCCAGTGCCGCAGTGAACTCTCAGTTGCTCCACCGCTCGAACTACCGAGACATCTCTTAGAACAGCATTTCGGAGCATGCCAGTGATAATTCAAGCTGAAACCTTGCCGCCCTAGTTAGCTAATACAATTACGCGCGAACACCTCCCTCGCAATTTCCAGCCACTCACGGGCAAGGTGTATACGCTAAAATTATCACGAGCTAAAACGCCCCGAAATGCTGTTTTCAAAATAGTTCAAATGGTAATTCAAGAGGTAGAGCAATTACGCGCATCCAAGGAGATTTGGAAACGGTTCCCGTTTGGGAACTCGCATTACTTGAATAAATTAAACATCATTTAATTAAACAATCCACGGCCTATTTGTCCCCTTTCTCCCGTTGACTTCGTATGTCACTTCCTAATCAGCCTCCGGTTGCCACCCCTGGCTTTCCTGCTCTCTTGTAATCGCGGGGGCTTCCAACCTCTTAAAATGCTACGCACGCCCGCTGCCGCACGCCTTGTCACGCGCCGCGCTCCTTGCATCAAAATTACAAATGTCTGCACCATCAGCTGTCTCCGTCGTGTCGTCCATTCGGCCGCCGATCGCCTTTTCGATCGCTCTCTCCACGTGCTGGTTTTACCTCGTTTTTGATATCGAAATTTTGGGTTTCATTCTTTGACGTTAGACATTAATCCAAAATGTTGGCGCAATAAGATTTGAGTCCCTGTCTTTCTCGTCACCTCAGTGTCCTTTGCTTAATCTTGCCTTCCTGTTCACTGTCGCCATCTCAGTCAAGCGCCGTTACCTCATCCATTCCGTTCACGGGCGAAGTTAGGTTGGTGCTACCATTGCATCGCATCGAGGCACCCAAAAACGATTCACGCGCACCTCCAATAAAGGTGCAGTTCCAGTTCATCAATGTGTTGAAGGTATCCCGGGGTTAAAAAAATCTGTAACAAACTATTGGTCACCAGAATGTTTAATTAAGGTTATTCTTTACTCTTACTGCAATTTAATGCAGGAAAATTATTTCAAGCAATAACAACAACAACAACAACAACAACAACAACAACAACAACAACAAAGAAGGCCAGTAGTTGAGAGCGCGTCCGCGACGACGCTGTTACGCTCATCGCAATTAGATGATCTACTCGCCCGACATCTACCGCACGAACAGAGATCCAAAAACTGAATTTGTAAAGTTTTCGTTTGTAAACCAGCGATGTAAAATTGGCAACACTAATCAACGAATATTGCTGAGCAACTGGTTTTTGCTTGTTCTTTTTTTGTGTTTCACAATATGTATTCAATTCGTGTAGATCCCTCTTGTGTAATGTATGGACAAAACCAACGATGTTTAAAATATCGATTTTTTAAATATGATAAAATACAGGAAGGTTTCCCATTCTGTTTCCACTTTTAATTAGAATACTTAAAATACCGGCACATTTTATTGTGCGGTCACGAATAAGTAATAATATGTTAATAATATTTATCGAATGTAATTAAAAACTAAAGACACCGTGTTTGCTATTATTCCATTTATTCACTTTCATTCATAAATCGTCGAAGTAACTCGTCTTTTATGGAATATTTGTAAATGTTGGTAAATGTAGTTCGTAAATATTTGTTTAAAGTACGAATGCCTTACAGCACTATGTACGAAATCTTAATTTTGAAATCAATATTCAATACAGACGAATGTCAAAATACTGTTTAACGATATTACCACGTACAAAATCATTGAAAAAGATAACAAACCTTTTTTTGAACATATCGACGTTTCAAAAAAAATAAAATATATCGATCTGGAGGAAAAAATCGAAAAGAAAACATCGATGTTAATATACCGATGTTTCTATGGGGAAATATCGATGTTTTAAAAACAAACAGTTATGCCATCCCTAGTTCCCGGTGCGAATGCAGAGACGAATTTTGGAAGGGGAAATTTTGTTTCTTTTCAAAATCTTTTGGTCGAATGTGCCTTATTATAGAGTATGTAGAATGACGCAATCTTAACTGAGTTCATGTTGAGAAAGAATTTTATTCGTTTTAATGTTGAAACGAAAATATTTTGCTTGAAAGTTTCGTGACATGTTAATATTAATAGCGACTGAAAAATTTCGGGTGGAGAAGTTTCCCTCCCTGTGGGTCGGCGCCTGCCACTTCCGCCTCCTTCCCAGTCGCTCTCGCCCTCCGCGCGCCCAACATCGCCCGCGTCTTCGCCCACGCCGTGGAAGCGGATTGCTCCAGTGACGTCATCGCACGACGTGGTAGAGGCTGCGCGAGGGGGTTGGCGCGCCTGGGCCGACGGCAGAGCTGCCATCTAATTGAATACTTTATCAAGGGAGACCTGCGCGATAGCTGTAAAATGTGATTTATTCGCGGGGACTTGTTCGGGAGCTGAGAGGATTCCGAATCGTATATTTTTTTCGAGGTCGGCGAAAAGTCCAAGAAAAATAGAGAGAGGTGAATGCAAACACGTAATTTCGGAGATCCCGTCTCCATTTGTTAGAAGTTATTGAGGGAGTTTTAATATCACGTTCTGCTAAAACACTGAATCCCTTCGGATGTAAATGCCGCAAAAATGCATAATTTGTTTTCTAGATTTTATATTGTTTTTATATGATTTCATTTTCCTACTTACATGGTAAAAGTGTACAGAGAAAACCGACTTTAAGAATTTAAGGATACCACTTTTCATTAAAAAAGGTAATATCGTTTTATTCAACTGCTTTACATATTATTGGACCTGCGACTGTCGTAGAAAAACCTGCTAATGTGTTTCGTTTGATAAAATTTGCGATGTTTAGAAACGGTATCAACAAAAAGGTATCTACTTCACCAACAATCCAATTAATGATGTTTAGAAAATTTGTGGCGTTATAGAACCTTGAATATGAAAACGTAAACTGAAGTTTAACAAAAAGTCACTCTTATCATTCTGAAACAAACAAAGGCGAAATAGGTATCTCCTCATAATAAATGAGCACGTAAGTAATAATCACCTAGAGCCGGTTGGTTTTCGCAGTGGAGATAACTTATCACGCCCAGCCGTACATAAATGAAGTATTCGAATACTGGCCCACAATCCGAGACGTCAACAAACCGCAAAATAACAATAGAAGTACTTCTGCCTCACGCGCTTATACGATATCACATCAAACGTTTCCAGCGGTTGCGAATAGCCGGCGACTCACGGTCGCTGCTTGTGGCCAGACAGCTTCGAAGCGCAGATAACTTATCAGGCCGCGCCGCGTCGCGAGGAACGCGTGTAGCCCGTTTGCAGTCCCACTGAATAGCGACGTAGCCTCCTTTACAACTGGTCGTGATTTCTCACCTCATTCAAAACGTCTGCGACTGGACGCGAGACCTTTGCCCCTGCGAACGTCTCAAAGAGAAATATCGACGCAGAGATAAGGATGATGATGCTCATTTTCGAGGCAGTGCGGGCCCGATATAATACCGCGTCATGCAGACGCGTGGCTAAGATTAATGATGAGGGTGTGACGTTACCTGCCCTCACACTGACATCGCTAAATGAGAGGGGGAGAAAAGGGACGGATAATATCGCTGTGGGTGTTGCCGAAGTGAAATCGTTAGAATGATTAATTTGATAAAGAGAAAATCGAATTATTGTATCCTTATTTTAATGGAGCGAGCGATGACATCACAAACAGATGCAGCTCGTTACACCTGCGTTTCGTAAAATGAAACTTCCTGATGACATTGGCTGAAATTTATGACTGATTTCTGAACACGAAAGAAAATTTTAAACAAGAATGCGACGGGGTACAGAGAAGGGATGGTGATATTCGTATCACTCTAATGATTAATTCTGACTAAATGTCGATGAAACTAAACATAATACAGAACGTAGTAAAGTTTCGTAATTGTTTTGAGTTTTAGTATGTTACCGTTATATTGTAACCTTATTCCATTACAAAGTGAGGATGCACCATGAGTTGTGGTCCTGCTAAACACCATAACGGGGGCGTCATATTTCTGCGTCTTATCAGATGTTTGCTGAAATGTTTCCAGAAAATCGTCTCCAAAAGTGTTGCTTTAAAAAAGGCGCAACGTTAAAAATATAACAAAAATGATATTTCTTTCGGGAGCAACGACCCCTGAACCACTGCAGTATCTCTATTGCTATCCTATCTCATTGAGAACACTTGCACCACGTTATGCAACACTTGATCTGAAGTATTCAAGCTTTGTAAATCTGAATACCAACAACAGAAACTAAATATTACCGGCTGAGATGACTCAGTGGTAACCGTTGCTTCTGCAACATCATCTTAGGGAGGTGCTAGGGATTGTTCGGGACTATCTGGAGAATTCTAGCTGGGTTGATCGGCAGTTTTTGGTAGTTTCTCCGGTCAATTCCAGACGAATACAAAAATACATTCTCCCGGCGTCTCCCCGCTCGTCAGTGAGTTGGTGAGTGGTTGCAAATGCAATTCCAGTTATTCAATTATGTGCTTCTGTTGCATTTTTTTTAATTAAAAAAATTAACCAAAAGTTTAGCCAAAATGTATAAAAATCGGGGAGAAAATATGTGCCTCCGCGGAATGTTAGTACAGGGTCGCGACATTTTTTTTTAGTTTGTATATTGTAGGTAACGAGTATCGCACGTCGGATTTAAAAATAAAAAGTGATTTTGCGGGTTTCCAAGAAATCAATATTATAATCAGTCAGTGCAACGTCGACTCATAGACAATAGCTCTCTCATCGTTTCAATGAGAGAAGGCCTCGCCCGTCGACTGGTAACCGATCAGGAGGGGGCCATGTCCATTACAACCAATTGTAACAAATGGTCAATAGCAGGAGAGGAACGGTTTCTGTTCGGAGACAAAAGCGAAACTGATTGACTTTCTCTGAAGGACTCGGAAGAAAAGTCTTTTCTTTCCTCCGCGCTTCGGCAGTTCGATGAGTGGGTTATGAGACAGGAGAGCAGACGGCGACATCACGTGATTGACCACAGAGGGCGGGAGTCGAGGGCTCGAACGAGATGCTCTTTGGACATTCTGGTGCAGACAGCTGAAGTCGGCGGTCAAAACATTGGCAAGTTTGCGCATTTAAAGGATACTTTTCTTCGCGATTCAGTCAACATATATCTTTAAGTTCTTTCGCGATTCGGCGAAAATGTGTTTGACGCTACTGTGGAGACGTCCAACCATCAATATTTGTGCATGTAAACGTCTCACAAAAACTTATTGCAGATGCACCGCAGTCGCAAATCCAGATAGATTTATATACTAATATATGTAGTATTAAGTAATAAACACGTAATATTATATATAAAAGCACATATTTAGATATTAGCGACATATACCCTCCACTTTTTATGAATAATAATATCGTATATCTAGGTATTAAATTTAGTACGGAATAATATAATATTATACATTCTATTAATGAAAATCATCCATTACTTCAATCGGAAAGCGACAAGTGATATGTATTATATGTTTTCGAGTTTTGCAGATACGATATATCTTCAACTTTTGTGGTGTAAGCACAGTTTGTAGAAACAATAAAATCTGTTTACTTCGAAGCGGACAGGCCAATATGCCGATATGCACGACGACACTGCTGTCTAAATACACACAAACTCACCCGTACTGTCTTGAGAGTTTTTTTTTCTTTTTTATTTGTTATTGTGCATGTGTTCAGCCACGTTGGTATAATAATGAACTGTTGTTCTTGAGTTGTTTCAAATTCAGCGTGCTTTGTTGTTATTCCCTAAACCACTACTCTCTGTGTCGTTATACGGCCAAATGTCAACATAGAAACTCTTCAGGAAGCTGCGAGTAGAAAATGATCCGAATAAGAGAGCACACGATTACTACCTGAATACATGTCAGAGATCTGACGGGTATACACTTTAGTACATAATTCAATAAAATAATGAATTTGGGGTTGGTTAGCTGGGAACTGAAGTGGTCTATGGAACGCATCACAATGTGGTTTAGACCACTTAAGAATCGACGAACATTAAAACAATCTGCCAATGCTAAAGAGGTGCTTTGACTATGCGATACCTTCAACGACAAATCACACATAGACCACTTTAGAATTTATAAATGCTCACCTGTTTAAATTAAATTTACCATAACCTGAATTTTATCCAAAATGTCTCTTAGGACACTTTAGTTCCATGCCATTCAGTTATGGTATACAACTATAAGATCAGGAAACCTGAAACCAAAAAACTTCACGTGAAATTGACTCACACAATCACATACCAATATGCGAAATAGCAGCTCGACTTGCGATTTATCTAATATCACGATTTAAGTATTTGACAATTTATGGAAGATACCAACGCCCAAAACTACTTTGAAAGAGTAAAATAACATTAAATTCGCCTAGTTGCCTGTACAATGGAAAAAGCGAAAAGACCTATGTTTCATGACTCAGCGTCATTCTCAACTTGATTGTAACCTCGTTTCCAAAAGAGCTCAGGAAACACTCATGTCTGAAAATAACTTACAACACTTACCGAAATGTAGAAAGTGTATTTTATTTCAAAAAGTGTAAGTAAAACATGTTAGTTACCTTGGACTATAGTATCAACGTGATTCATCCACTCGCAATCTGACGTAATCGACCACTCCTAGTTCGCAGCGTCCACCTTCTGCTCTGTGTTAACGAAGCATTAGAAATCAAAGCCCAAGCGTAGGGACGTTCCGATACTACCGATTCGATTCCGGTATCGATTCTTCTATTTCGATTCCTGTGAAATCGGTATACGATTCCTTCGCGTCCGATTATTGACGGAATTGATTCCAAAAGTGCGGAATCGAATCATATTAATACCTTCACATTTTTTGGGAATGTTGTATACTCCTACCCTTTTGTTGTATTTTTCAGGTTTTTGTAGTTTGTCTTATTAATGTTAGTTATCACTTCATTATTTATTTTATAGAAGTCCAGTTTGTGTTTGAATTCTACCTCCCACCATGCCTCCACCTTCGTTGAAACCAAACGTTGTGGTTCAAATTACATTTTTTGCATTACAATTTAAAAAAATCCTGCCTGAATCGCGTTGTGTGAAGTTATGTTTCTTTGAATCTGTTACAATTTCGTTGATTAGTTCATACTATTGTTGATGTTATAATCTATTATATTTTTCATTTATGTTCCGTTAATATATTGTTTCACTGATACATTCTATTACTTTATTTCAATTGTATTCTTTGATCTATAATACTTTTTTTGGTAACGTATATATAATCATAATACTTATAATTATTAAAATTTAAATAATTAACACCTGGTTGTATTTTATTAAATAGTAAGTATTGATACCGACGTTGAATGGTGTTCTCTTGTGATTCGAATCCTTTCGGAATCGATTCTTTTTTTTCGATTCGACTCTAGAATCGACTCCAAGTTTTCGATTCTGGGATGGATCCCAGAATCGATTCCTTTTCAGAAATCGTACCAGCCCAAGCGATACCGACAGCGTCGGACGGACGCTTCCGCGGCGGGGTTCTGCTGGCCGTGGGCACTCGCCGCGCTGGAGATAAGCAGCGTATCTGCAGCAGCCTCTTATCAGCCGCGTCGGACTTAACGCCGCGCCGCGCCGGCCGCCACACGCCTTTCCGCGGACGGGCGCTGGACCGCGGGCGATAAGGGCGGGCGCGCGGGCGAACGCCCACAGGGAACACGGGATTCCGGAGGCGAGATCGGATCAGGCCGGGAAGAAGTCGGCGGAAGTGCTCGGAACCGACTTGGAACCGGGGAGAAGGTTTCGATTGAACCGTCACTCTGCTTCGGCGAAGAGGGTGGTCTTCTTGGAAAGGTCCCAGTGCTCTGGGTGAGATCTCAGAAGTAAGATCTCTATGCTCTCTGTGTTACAAGGTACTAACAAATTTAATTCGATTCTGTTTACTCTTTTCAGTTTTAGTTTTGTTTGAAATCTGGAGGTACGTAAAGACATTTCGTCTAAATTATACCATTTTATTTTCAATTGAAAACAATCATTATCAACTTCTTATGTTGTTATAAGAGAAGAAATTGGGTGACTTATCAACATGGAGGCAAAACTAGTTCAGCTACAAATGTAAGATTTTACAAATATTAGTTTGCTACTGAGAAAGGTATTTTTTTCAAAATTCATTCTCTAAAATGACTAAAATATACTGGTACAATTTTTAGTTAAATACAATTCGCAGATAATCTAGGCAATACGGGGAGAGCAGACGGGATCGGTGGCGGGGGCGTGGCGTGGATGACGAAGCAGACCGGAAAGACTTGATGAGGGCGAGGAAAAATAACATTACTTCCATTCTACAGTTTTGATATAATTGATTCCTTTTCCGGTATAGTAAAGGATTGTGATAATTAAATACCAGGAATACCGGGAGAGGTGGCTCAGGGCATCAGTTGATATCTCTGTAATGCCTCTGCCCGTGATGCCCTAAGTTCGAGTGACGACGGTGGCAGGATTTTCGACAGCAGCTTGACAGCTACGTCGAATTCAGCCGCTGTCTGGAGCAAAATTCTAGCGACCGGTTTCTCTGATTGGTAGTTTCTGTAGTTTCTCCGATCAAAAACCAGGCGAATGCCGGAACAGTACCATAGCAAACGGACTACACATCTTACTTACATACACTTACACTAATATGCACTACACTACCACACATGCCAGGAGACCCGTCGGGAATATTAGAGCTTGTTCCGGCTGGGGCGGTGCTGGGAGATACCCGGTAGAGGAAAACACCGCTAGCCTACGGTAGGTGGGCGCTGCATTTCTCCATCCAGCGGGGGAAGATCCACATCCGACATCCCGACGAGAAAACATGCGCTACACTTACGGTACTAATGACATGATCCGTTGACGAGCTAACTATCAATCAATACCAGGAGTACGTTGGTCGATTTCACCTAGGCAACTCATAGAATAGTAAGATGTACACGAGATGCATGGTATGAGTGTTCTAGAATATGGTGGTTCTGATGAATGAACGAAGACATATGAATACAAAGGATAATTCGACATCTAAATGGAAACCGTTAAGTTAAATACAGTCATAAGAATAGCAGTTACTAAGGAATACATAAGTAATCGATTATTCAAATATGGAACGTATGCCGCACATATCAAGGTAAAGAAATCTCCAACAGGAAATCGACAAGTAAAATCAAACCTTCCAATGATTTTGTTAGTTTTCAGCAGATATGTGCTTCGGGAAAACGGTATGGCCAATCGTTCAATCAGTTACAGAGACTCTTTCATTATTTGCACCTGATGCAGATAATATAGTTACCTCCTGTCACCGTGCCATGCCCTCTAGTCTAGTAGAAATATTTAATTGACCACTTTGTTTTCAAATTACATTTTGTTCCCGTGCAATTATTGTTTGTTTTTGTGAAATTACATTACGTTCATGTAATAAATCATGAAAAGTACCGGTTTTATTTGCGAACAGAAGCGCAGAAAATATTATTTTATAATGTAGAGAATATAAATGACTATGAAGTGTTGCAGAGTTATTGGAAATGTACCTTCTATGGACCAGTTCGTTAACGTTTTTCAAATATGCCTTTTAATAAATGTTTTTACGATACTTTTGTTAATTAATTTCCTCAATTATTAGCAGGAAGTACAATTCGTTATTACATAAATGCATATAAAACATATTGCAATACCTTGGAGATTTTCTCATTGCACATTTTTTTGGAGTTAGCACAACAAGCAAGAAACATTATCCTTACCGGGAGAGAATCAATACTGACATTTTAGCCTACACGCGGTCCTGAAAAAGGGCGTTATGTATCCTGTATGCATTCGTTGTTTGTATGTTACAGCATTTGCGGTATGCAATTGAATGTATAAAAAATTACACGAAAAACGTTATTTTATGGATAATCTGACATCAACATCTTCTATCTCATTTCTCACGAGTTATTAGTGAATCGAAATCATTGGCTTCTCTTAAAGTTCAACAATGTAGAGCACCGCGCATTAATTTTATATGATTCTTATTTCGTCTGTTAGTAAACGTAACAAGCTGCAAGAATTCTTCATTGTCAATAAGGTTACAAAACGAGGCATAGCTGTGGGGTGGTTTCTTGTAGGCTTGTCTCTATTTTTGCAATCTCTGGATCTAGGAGCATCCTAACGAAAGGGGACTTACGAATACCCACTCTTATTATGATAAATTAAAATAAATATGTTGAACTTTAATTAATAACTAACCCACTCTTATAATTGCCATTACACACCACAGCACATTTCATGAATAATTGCGTATTTTTTACGAAAAATACAATTCTTATATATTAAAATCAATGTGTGTGTATGTACAACTCAAGCGATTGCTCCAAAATTTTGAATAAACACATGAGAGGAGTCAATAAATTGTGTTATCACCTGCATTCGCGATCTCCAAATATTACCGTAGATTTTTAAAATTGAAAAAAATGCAAAAAGAAGTTTACCTTTCAAAACTGTGAAGTTTATGCCTTAAAACCTGTTCTAAAAAAACTTTAAAAAACATCATGTACGGTTTTTTGAAAAACCGAATAGTTTTCGCGTAACTTAATGCAATTTATAAAAACTATCTCAAAAATCATTCTATTTTTTCTTTAAATTATTTCCACGAATATAACGAGGGACATATAAAACAATGACGCATATCAAATTTTTGTTGAACTCTATAATTTTCGAAAATTCCAAAAGTTTGAAACAATGTGAGAACGTACGTGCTATTGTTGACCAGCTAGTTAAAAATATAGTAATATGAAACTCACCATTCTGTTGTCAAGTGGATTAAAAAAGGTTGTTTGTATCTGCAACTTACCTGAAAAAGATAGAAATGATTATTAATAAAGCTACAAGAGAAGACATCAACCACAAAGTTGTATAAAGCATATATTTGTATTATCAATAATTAACCAAATACATTCTTCAATGGCACTGCGGAGAAAATTTTAAAATAAAATTTAATTAGCATATGAAACGAAATTAACTGAAATACACGAATAAAAATGGATGAAATACAAAAATTGACCAATGAGACCGTCGAAAATAGATACATCCAAGTCTAATGAATTAAACTCGTGGGTTTCAATTGGTGCCATCTTGTGAGGTACAGTGCAAGTTCTGTGAGTGAATAGGATTGAGATAGAAGTTGACGAAGGCAATACAAAACTTGCAAGTATGACGGTAAAAGTACGGGCTGTTGAACACGGAGCAATTCTCTGGCGAGATGTAGTCTTAAATAAAAAAATAATATTGCCAATAATTTGGTACGTCTTCTAAATTTCCTACAGTAGAATAGCCAAACGTAGGAAAATGAATCCGTGAACAATATTTGGTTGGACCCAGGGACGTCCTGCTGTTGTTGACATCTGTTCGGTACGCGAAAGCAGCGCAGAAGCAAACCCGATCTTCGCTGTCGCCCCCTTGATGGTTTGCGGCTGCCCCGAGAGAGGCGTCGTAATCGCGGCTTTGCATTCACGTCCATCGCCCCCGGTGGGCGACTCGGCCCGGCCATCACTCGGGAAGCGTCGGGGGCGGGGCGGGGCGGGGCGGGGCGGAAGCGGTGCGGCGCGGGGCGGGGCGGGGGAGGGGCGGGGCAAGGCGGGGCGGGGAAGGGGCGGGGCGGGCGGGGGGGGGCGTCAGGTAGTGACATCCCGATAACGCCTAGACGGTGGCGGTGACATGAGGCGGGGCGTATGGTGGCCATCCTCTCGCGCCTCGAGAGCCTTTTGTTGAGAGGTTGCGCTCGGCGTCTCTTCAGCGGTGCTCGAGGGCGCGTAGCGCTCGAAAGGGGGGGGGGGTGAAGGTCACGAGAAGTCGGGTTAGGGAGGGAAACGAGTGGGGTGGGAGGAATAGCAAGGTGGTAGAAACGGAGAACAACCTTTTTCTTAATTATAGTCATTTGGTTTGGATTTCATTAGTGTCAAGTTTTTTTATGTTTATCATCTAAAGTTAGTTTTAACTTACGATGATGGGAATGAGACGAGTCGAAACTAAGAGGAAAGGAGGGTAAAACAGGCGGAAGATGATCATAAAATGCGTCAGCAGAAAGGTACCGGTGGATCAGAGGGATGTAGGACGGGATTTGGAAGAAATGCAGGAGAGTTATGGACGTTCCTTCATCACCAGTACCCCGTCCCGCGAGGCAGAGGATTTGGGAGGCCAGGAACCATTGAGGAAAAGGTAGGGTGAGGGGAAGGGACGAAGCAGGCTTAGAAGAAACGCGAAACACAGCGAGCGCAAGTCGGAGGAAAGGAGGAGGCGGCAGGGAAGTGACAGTGGGTCAGAGAATTACTGAGAAAAATTGAAGAAAAGAGACAGAGGAAGATGTACATCTTCATTGGGGGGCATTCCGTCGATTGTCAAAGGATGGAGGTAATTACGAACGCACAAAGTGTACACTGCAGAAAGTAAGGTGATCCAGTTTCCAAGAACGCGAGATCTTGGGACGGAGAACTGAAGGGGAGAGAGAGAGAGAGAGAGGGAGAGAGAGAGAGAGGGAGAGGGAGTCAGAGAAAACCAGTAAAATAAGGTGTCAGGAATGGTAAATTAATTTAGGGAAGTCGAGGCGACACTTTAGGGAAAATTGAAGAGAGAGAGAGAGAGAGAGAGAGAGAGAGAGAGAGAGAGAGAGAGAGAGAGAGCAGGAGAAACGTAGCTACCGACACCTACCCTGGTTGGCGACAGGATCGGAGGGAAGGAAACAGGCGAAAGGGAGGTGGGGGCTGAAGTTGTGCGGGAAAAGGCCGCACCACCGAGGGAAGGAAGATGTAGTCGCAAGAGAGGCCAGGGTTGCCGGGCGGCAGGGAGAGTTAATAAAATGCAAGAAAATATTTCCTGTGTCACGCATGAAATCGGAAATAACGGGGAGGTCTAAGGTGCAACTGTGAAGGAGGAAGAGAGAGAGGTAAGACTGGCAGGAAGGCCTAGTGGAAGTTAGTAGAGAAAGAGAAAAAAAGAAAGAATGAAAGAAAGAAAGAGAGAAAGAGAAAGAGAGAGAGAGAGAGAGAGAGAGAGAGAGAGAGAGGTGATATACACGATAGAATCAGAAAGTGGGAAAACAAGTAAGGGGAGGCTGGGATATGTGGAAAATATTCATGAGGGAGGTGAAGCAAGTGAGATAGAACAGAGCAGCGGTAGAATGTAGGGTAACGATGCAATAAGTATATGAAACACGGGAAAAGAAAAAAACATAGAAACAGCTGCAGACTGGAAGAAAAAGGGAGTGTGAGGGAGAAAGCATAAAGTGAATCAGGGATAGTAACTGAGAGGATTGTTCGTATTTTCAGACAAAGAGAAACCTACGACAAGTTGCGAATGAATGAGTAGGCTGAGGATGCAAGGTTGGACAAATTAAAGAAGAAATAGGACAAGTTAAAGTAGTGGGGTGTGAGAGAGGAGACGCGGATTGCAGCGAGGGGCCGAGGGCGTTCGCAGGGCGGGGGCAGTGAAGACCCCGGAAGGCCCAACCGAATGGGCCGGCGGGCAGGGAGGGCGGTTAACGGGCGTTGGCTTGTCGCCCACTTCGCGGGCCATCGACTCCTCGCCCGCCCGAGGGCGTCACTTCGCCGCCGTCCGCCCCCGACCAGCCCGCAACTCGCGGTCGCACCCGCCTCAAGCCGCCTCCCCGCCAGTTGCGGTCGCCACACATGCGAAGGTGATGATTGTGATGGCGGCGGGAAGGAGATGTCAGTGGCGAAAGTGGAGAAGTAGTCGGTTGCCACGAGGGGAAGGAACGGGAAAGGGCGAACACGAGGGCGAAGGCGAAGGCGAAGGCGAAGGCGAAGGCGAGGACGAGGGTGAGGGTGGAGGCGAGGGCGAGGGCGAGGGCGAGGGCGAGGGCAATGGCGATGTCAGCAGCGGTAGCGGCAGTCTGAAGCAATGGTGGCGGCGGCGGCGTCGCCCGGGTCGCACCCGATGCTCGTAACGTTCCTTCCGATGGCCCTAAAGCAGGGGTCTGCTCCGTGGGGCAGTCGGGGAAGCCGCTGAGACGGGACGGGGCTGCCCAGCCAGCGCTGCTCCACTGAAGCGTTTCTGCAGAAGCGGATTTTCCCAACGCATTTCGTTCGACGGTATTTCAAATGGGGAGGAAGGAATTTAATACACAGCGAACAGGCGGGTTTCCCCACAAGGGGAAAAGATGCGAAGTTGGTAGTATAATTTGCAAGTTGTGTTAGGCTTTCAGGGGGTCATTTTAGCTAAAGAAACTGAAACAACTGTGGCGGGGGCAGTTCAGTTGTTTAAATAAAATTTAGAGCTCACATCATTTTTGACGAAGTATCTCTTTAGAAAGACATTAACAAACGGAAAAATACTAAGAAATTGTGGATACCAATAACTTTCTCTTTCAATAAAGTTTTCTCTCAGCCGAAGCACACTAAATTTGAATAATTAGCAGAAATTTTCTAGTTTAGACTTCTGTCTGTTAATATTCATAATCACAAACACAATTACTACTTCGTGAAGGACGCAAATAAAAATGTATGATATCTTATCTGAAGATCCTTTCGAGTCCGTAGATCAATGAATGCAAATTACAGGCCGATTCATGACGCTGAAAATACGATGCAGACGAAATGAAACTCCACATTCCCGTGGCGTAACGTTCGCAGTGCGGGCGGGCCTGGTTCAAAGGGGGCCTAAGTTTAAAGAATTTTTTTTTTTTATTCAAGGTACTAACGCTACTTGTGTTGGCCATTCACTTTTATAAAGGGGTCCGGAGAAAAGATTTGCCGGCGGGCCCGCACTCATTTCCTTACGCTATTGTGGCATACTATATAACCTTAGTACGCAGATTGGAGAAGCAGTTGATTGATGAATTTGTCATTTCCAATGTTCATTTCTTAATTCATTTTTCGTTTGCTACGGAATTCATAGTGCAATTTGAATGTAATAAACGAAAGGAATTAGTATCGTCTAACCTGCTTCCAGAGCCATATTCTGGCCGTTTCAGGAACAGCTGATCGTAGGTTAAAATTATCTCAAGGTTCAATTACACATGAAAAAAATGTGTATCAGTCAGGATGCCTACAAATTACGGTACGACACAAGTGGTCGAAGTAATTTTACTTGACTCGTAGCAATATGATACGGGCGGATTGATTTTTCGTCTGTGTCGTAAACGTTTTCACTCGGAAAATATGTTCCATTACCTTGGGGTCAATCACTTATCTATTACATTTGTACACACACACACACACACATATGTGTATATATGTGTGTGTATGTGTGATGATATATGTGATATAAATGATGATTAGGTTCAACTTCTATTATTTACTTCACTTGTATAAATAATATTGAATAAAACTCAAAACACTAATACACTCGCATGAAGTTTACGATACTCATTCTCTCACGCGTCGTCATATATTTCATACTCGAGGGTCAACACCCTTCGTCGCACCGTCGTTCCATGACGTACCATTTTAGTATTTTTATTGGAATATGAATTTTAACGCCAGTAAACCCTACGCTATACAAAACTTTCACGCGCGTGGGCGTGAGCCATCGCAGGCGCAGAGGCGTGCCCTCAATGCGCTATCGCTGGCGCGGGATCCCGCGCTTTTTAGGGCCGAGTTGGAACAGCCAGTCGTTCCTCGTCACTGCAGCGCTGACGTTATCGGGAGGCTGGAGCGCTGTTGTGGCGACCGAACGAACTACAAGTGTATAATTATCGGGGCTTTTTCATTTGACTTATACATTCTGCAAAATATTGTGATTTATCGTAGGGTACTATCAAGGAAGACGGTGAAATAGTGTATCCAACGATATCTTCTTTGATGTAGATTCCGTAATAATTGAATAAAAAGTTTTTAGGTGATGTTAACCACTTCACATGAATACATTCGTGGTTTTTATAATGTCGACAATTTTTTTATACAAAATGCTACCATTTTAAATTTTTTCCGACTCCTTTTTCACAAAGCTGAACCTGATATTTTTCGAAAAAGACAGAAAATAAAATCAAAACGTCAAAAAGTTAATAAATTATTTGCAAAAATAATATTATAGTGCCTGTTTTAAAATTATGGCAGAATACTTTTACAAGTTAACGCGGTAACAGACGTTAACCTATTCCTTAGAATCAAATATTTACATTCTCGCCAAAGGAGTGGAGCTACACTAGGAGAGGTGAAGCGGGGATCAGGGGAAGAAAAAGAAGCAAAAAAGAAGAAAAAGAACAAGAATATGTACTTTCTCCCCTTATAATCGAAACTGTTTCATTGTGTTTACGTTGTTTCCAAGTTTCTGAAAACATAACGACACCATTTTAAAAAAAATATGTACGACGTGGAAATTGACTGCCCGGAATCGGATTGAGTGGATTGAGACGGATTGAGTGGAAATACGCGCGTAGTGGAATACAGACGTTCGGCGGACGAGGAGGGGGAGGGGAAGCAGCGCCGGCCGTGGCCCCGCTGAAGAGCCCTGCGGGACACCCTCCGTTCGGCGGTGGTTTAGCGCGGGTGCGGCGCGGCGCCGGCAGGTCGTAACCGCCGAGAGGCGACCGCATCGCGCGGAGGGCCGCCCTCCCCTCGCACCCACGCGACGCTTCATCTTCCCATTCCAACTCACTAGACCACCTCACCTACAGTAGTGCTCAAAGAAATCACATCCCCTAAAGAAAATGGGCATTCTGTATTTTCTAATCCGAACTGCTCTCAAAAAGTTTAAAGAATGATTAGTAGATATTAGTAATATTTTATGCGGATTATATGATGTTTCTGATCCTATTACCTTCTTAACTCGCTGGATTTTTGCAAATCAAGAGGTGTATTTTTAGCATGATATTGCAGATCACAACTGTGAGAAAGGCGATGCGGTTTTTTTGAGCACTACTGTATTCATCCAAAGTTATTATCTTCAGCTTCCTTTTTTCTGCTTACCCCACCGGGATCCCACTGTACTCCCAACACGGTCGCACGTGTATCCTCCCACCCCTTTTATTCCCCAGAATACTTGATGTTACCTACCCATCAAGTTACATTTCGTTCCATTCCACCCCATTCACACAATTTCTTCACTCCCTCTACTCTTCTTTCCATGCTCGCTCGCTCCAGGTTCTCCCTTTTCTCTCTTACTCTCTTCCCAACCGCTTATCCCATTTTCTTCACTGCCTGACTCCTTCCACAAACTCATCCAATCTAAACCCCCTCAGCCCCTTCCTCAAAGTAATTCACCCACATTTGTGCTCACTTTTTAGTCCAACTAACCCTTTAGTTCTCCCGCCCAACAATTCGCCGCTGCCAACACCCAACTGGTACACCCTCCGATCCACCTTCCGGCTGGCTTACCCAGACATCTCCACGGCCGTTTGACATGCCCCCTCCCCAACTGTCCGCACCCCAACCGCCCGCTTCAGTGTGTGCATTCTCGCTACTCACCCACTTGTTCAGCCCCTGAACTCACCCCTCCCCCGGCTCAACCCCTCCACCAGCCAGATGCACCCCTCCCTCCTGGCTGGTTGCTCGTCTCTGAGGGGCGCGAGGCGGAGTGGGGCTGGCGTCGCCGGGGCGACGCGGGGGGGGCGAGGCCGAAGCGGAGCCCGAGGCCGAAGCGGAAGCGAGGGCAGGTGAGTCGGGGTGAGCCGGCGACGCGGCTGGGGCGAGGCGGGGCGAGGCGGGCGAGGAGGGCAGCGGGAGAGGGCGGGGCGAGCTGGGCGGAAGCGGGCGAAGCGAGGCGGGGGTGAGGCGGGAAGGCGGAGGACGGGCGGGGAGAAGCGGGGCGGGGCGGTATTGGACGGGACGCAGAGCCAGAGCGAGTGGGTTGCGGCCAGGGCGGGGCGGGCGGTGCGGGGCGTGAGTGCGAGGCCATGTGCGCGCCAACTGGCGCCCTCTGAGCGGGCGCGCCGGCCGCTTTTTGCCGCCCCGTCCGCCCTCCCGCCCGCCACCCACCGGGCAGGCGCCGCGGGGCGGCGACGGAGACGGCGGCGGTGGTCCCGCGGGGCTAAATCAGCTGCGGACGCGGCACAAGTGGCACGGCCGCAGACGGGATGTGAAAAGGCGGCGGGAAATGCGACATACGGCGAAAAGAGGGTATGGGGATAGAGGGTGTATGTGGATAGGCGGGAGTGCTGGAATGTGAGAGAAGGGGAAGGATTGAAAAAACAGGGTGTGATATGAATGTATATGTATAATGAAAACAAAAGATGACACTTTGAAAACTACCTTTAAATAATGTAATTACTTGTAAGTGAACTATTTTCGAGGTTCACGAATAGAGTTAATCAATTTGCAAAACGTATTTTTTTGAAGTGGCCAACCTGTGGATTAAGCAGGAAACCATAAGAGATTGCGAAAAGAGTGTTGGCGATAGGGAGAGTGAACTATTGCTTATGCAAAATTTGGGTTTGCAAAATGGGCGGCTGCGGATCATAAAAGACCTGACAAGTGGAGAAGAAGAATGGTGAGATATAGTTGGAAATGGCGACAACGATAGAGTGGCCGACATCGCGGAGAGGAGAGATACGGACAGGAGGTAGTGGCGGTGACGGTGATGGTCCAGACTCCAAGTGCCTTCCGGGTCGTCACAGTCAGTGTTCTTTGCACGCTGCAAATTCGGTGTATGACGTCATCAGCGAACAATTCCTACGAGAGATGATTCAATGTCTGTTAGTTATTTTCAATTTATTATCTAATACATATTACATAACGTATTCATTTTTTATTAATTTTTACGAGAATATTAAACATTGGTCAATTTTTTTGTCGCCATCTTGGGGTCACGCAAACGTGCAACCCACCGGGGCTCCGTCATATTAATCGAAGATAGGTGCACGTGACATTTATGGGTGGTATCAGCATATTCATGCTGAATCCATTTCTTCTCCCAGGGTTGTTAGCCATGGAGGACGAGGTGAAATGACAGTGATGATGAAGGATGATACGGATAATCACAAACACACACAAATACACACAAGCACAACGAATGCAGAGAAAAAGTAGCGAAACGGGTTGAAAGAAAATGTACGCGTCAGAATGCATCTCTGAGGCCATAGACCTTTTGGTTCTTCCACGAGCAAGGCATTTCGTAATAAAAGAATAACTGACGTGCTTTAAAAGGCATCCGCGCGTAAGAATGCTGTGGTTTCTGTGCGTCTTGGGAGGCATTTAAATGGCCAGCGTTTCGGGATGAAGTTCTTTTCTTTGCTCTCAGCGAATCCCACGTCACTCGAGGAGAAATATGAATACGGAGGACTACCAGTCTTTTTCCGTCCCCTGTAATACATGTTTGTACATACAAGAGTGCGTGCTCAAGCCATGAACAATTCCATGTATTGGTATGTAAATTATTCATTGTCTGAAAATGTTCTGAATGTTTCCTTGAGTACCTCTGTAGCTCTGTCTCTGAGGATCAAACAACGAAACTGGTTGGTGGTGATGCTTAAGAAGAACGGACAAGATGCTGAGAAATAGAAAGCACAAAACTCTTCATTAGCAGAAATATTACTGCAGACCTAAAATATACTACATTGGGGACCTCGAGAAGGGCTGCCAACTACGCAAATAATGGTTTACCCTAATACCGATTTATTGAATTTTATCTTCTTACATGATTGCATTAAACGTCAGAACGCAAAATAAAAATTGCATAACCTATGAAGTATATTAACACCAAATTTTGCCCCTAAGAAGCGCAAGTTTCATGTCATCTTCAATGTAAAGTAGTAAATATCTTAAATCTACACACCAAAAGTTGGGTTTAACAAATATTTCAACTACCCGAGGTTCGCGTTTTGTACGTCATGTTAAAAAATATGATAGCAAAAATAGAGAAATGGATGAATTACAGTTACTGTCTTTCGACTACATTCCATAATTCTGACGTTCGGCAAGGATGAAAATATCCCATCTCAAATATCCATCGCAAAGTCTATCGATTGCAAACGCGTTATACCATACTGTGAGCCAACGGTGCAAATGCATTTGTTCGTACACTGGCAAGAAACATCGAATCGTCTAAGGTGCACTTTGGTCGACGACCAATGCACTTAAGTCGCTGCATCGAACGCCCCGGTGGTCACGACGATTACACCAGCCGTTGGCGCAGTCGGAGGGCTTCCACGGCTGCTTTAACGATCGGAGTGAGCTCCACTGCCCTCTTTCAGCCCCGATCGATGGTTTACCTGCATGACGCTGAGAGGTCTTTTTATTTCGATCTCCCATGGGAATTTAAAAAGTTGAAGTAAGATAATTAAAAATTGAAATTTTGATAATTCCAATGTGTTCTTTTTAATGTTTGTTCATAACATATATACACGTATATAAATGAGAATGGTTCTCGTCCAATAATTGAAAAAATGACAATTATTTTATTTTCAGATTATACCAAATGCGAGAGATAAAATTCGCATAGGACATTTGCGCAAAACTTGTTTTATTATATATTTATTATTACATTATTATTATTATATAATTGTTATACATTTTAAATTCAAAATAAAATTACTGCGTAATGCCCCTCAGATTCATTGGTGTCATGAAATAAAAGTAATCTCTTAAAAATAACGAAAATGAGAATCTGGAAACGAAATGCATTTACAATTTTAATTTTCATGTTTTTCCTTATTTTTCAACAAAAAAAATCGTATATTTGACGAAACTTCGTGTTCATACGCTGTAAAAGTTATTTTCATTAAACCTCCTTTTCATTACCCAAAGCTCATCATTTCCTTCTAGCTCCGTTTTCGCGCATGCAGAATACCCGTATGTTCTGCGACACAGAAATCTCGATTTATTATTTCCTTTCGAAGTTCCTATTACGACATAGGAGTCGATTAAAAAATAAGTGAAATTGTACATAAAAATTATAAATTTTATTAACTGCGAAATATTTTGCAGCACGTGCGAATATTTCCTTCAAATACATCCTAAATACGTCACGCAAGCTGATGACGGAGCGACATCAGATTATTTTTAACATCTCTATCCGGCCATTAGTGAAATTCCGCCCAGTGAGCCGCATTGTGACACTCCCTTTGGCAAAAAACGGATTCCTTCCAACCTGTGAACATTGAGTGAACATCGTCCCTCGTACTTTGTTGATCGCGTGTTATTAGCATACAAAAACTTCGGCAGGGCGAGATAATTCTCCCTTAACGAAGACCATTACCGCTCGACGCGTTGTCCGTCTGCGGGTGTATTACACGGCCACGCACTTCGTTTAATGTCGCAGCCCGTTGCCGAGGTTTGCCCGGTCTTTTTGAAACCGAAATGCGCCCCATTGTTTGCACGCAAATCAAACTGTTTTTACGTCCACCGCGGTTTCCGGGCAAAAATGGTCGATTTAGAGGCGTATTCGGTTGCGGCAGCGTGGGGCCGGGTTCTGGCGACCGCAAAGCTGAACAAAGGCCATTTCGCTCGCCGTGGACGCGAGGGAGGTTGGAGTGGAGGTCGCGGAGGAAGAGGCACAGGGTGGGGAAGAACGCGAGTTGTAGAAAAAAATGTTTCGACAGCTGCTGATGGTAGAGGTGGATCCATGGAGAAAGGGTAGGGTAAATGAGAGCACTACCCACCTTCAGCGCATTTCTCTGATGGGCGTTTTCCGTTGACATAGTTTTATTACGAAATCGCGTCTCATTAGTTCTTTTAATTTTGAATATAAACCTATATCGTGTATTTCCTTTTTTGAAACAATATATTGTTTTATAAAAAATATGTAATGGTAATATTGTGCAATATGTTTCACCAATATATTTTTTACTTCACCTACTGCTTAATTTTGGGTTCTCTTATTATAAGCGCAAATCTAACCCTCTTTGATCCCCATCAATCTATACACTCACATAATAAATTTAATTCAAAATTTTAAAAAATACGAACAAAACGTAGATGAAAGTTATTTATATAATAGATATCGTGTCAGGGCCTCTGAAGATATTAATGCGACCCTTTTCACAACTTATACTTTCGTCACGTCATCGCAAAAACATTTTTTCTTACTAGCTTCCGCCCCCCCTCTCTCTCTCTCTCTCTCTCTCTCTCATTCGTTTTCTTTCTCTCTCCCAGACACACACACACAACGTCCAGCAGTCCTTTAGTAGAGCAGTGTCCTTTTGCTAGCGGTTGTAATTTCAAACGGTGCCATGCTTTTTGGGGGCACTATGCCTATTTACCACATCAATTGGGCGCCTGTCAAAATAAAAAGCAAAAGTTTTGTGCGTCACAGAAAGGGACGTTCACTAGAAACATATTTTACCTTTTCGAAAAATGTCTAATATCGTCTGACATTTTATCACGCTTTTCAAACGTTGTTCTTCCCTTCATGGACCTGTGGTGTGTAGCAAAGCGGGCGACATCAGTCGGGGCAGCGGATCGGCTGCGGGTGAGCGTGACGATTGCATTCGCCGAGGAGCAACGGCTGCGATATGGTTTGCGGTCGCGGCAGCGGCGGCCGCCCAGGTGGCGAAAGATGGCCCGAATTGGGGAAAACGCGGACAAACTCCCTCAATAAAATGAACTTCACAACTGTAACATTATAACGCCGGAGATCCTAGAGGATTTTTGGTAGTTTGAGCACACCCCTTAGCGGGCAGCAATTGTCTGCTATTACGTACTTCGGCGCATACGCATAAGGCGCCGTGTGAAGGGGCGCTAAATCTGTCCTCCTACAGGATGGCAGTTGTGGAGCTGTACTCTTTTCCTGTCCACCGAAGATATGTGCTAGAAGTATGTAAAAAGGAAAATTTTGAAAATAGTTATAAACGTCATTTGACCAAAAAAGCTCGTTATATTCAATGGAGTCAATTATTTGTGATATCAGCAGTCTGCCGTTCAATATTCTTTTTTGTAATAGAATCTTCCCATTAGAAAAAAATCATGGAATGGATAATAACTTTTCTTTGAACAGTCGTCTTAGCGGCATATGCCATCTTCTCTACGATTCATTTGTTTCGGTAATTTTTAACGGACGCTGACCAAAGAGTCGCCGACGGCTGTTTCATTGCATTATGACGAAATAATACTATAGTAAAACTTCGTTATTAATTTAATTTTAAATTATTAACTATAAAATATTAATAACAATGATAATAATAATAATAATAATAATAATAATAATAATAATGTTGCCTTTTAATAATATCTAAGCATAATCACATTAAATATTTACATATTATTTTAATAGATATAATATATTAATAGAACATCATTTATATATTATAAAAATATTGAGAGCGGGCACAAACTTTAATTTGCTTCTGGGAAAGCAAACTAGGGCGATATGCGTTTGTCCGCCTGTTGCGTCGTGTGGCGAGCGTGCGGCAGTGGCGTCGGCCGCTCGGCCGCGTGCGTGCAGGTCGCGCGGCGCCCGCCACCCAGCCGAGGGCGATCAGATGGGGGCGAGCTGCAGGTGGTCGCCTCCAGCGCCCGCGCCCCGCCGCCCTCGCTTTTTTCTCCACGCCAGCCCCGGGCTGTGCATTGTCGTGTCAGTTCCCCTGCCATATCTGCGGTCGTTGTGACGCCCCGCAGCGTGCCTGCCTGCCTGACCGAATTCTCAGCAGATTTTAGCAAGATTCTCCCGTTTCGTTAGTCGTACGAAACCTAAGTGGTACATTTCTGGGCCCTCTTTCCATTCCATTTTACTTTCTCGCTTCTGCTTACGTAGAGGAAAGTTGTGTAATGCTATGCGGATAAACGGCGAATTTTCAGCAAAAAAAGTTATATTACAGGGCCCTGGTAACAAAAAAGTGGCTAAATCCAGTTAATAAAATTTAGAGAAAAAGAATCCTCTAAAATGTAGTGTAGCCAGAATCTACGTTTTGTCGGTCCTTGATACCAAAAAATCGACTGACGATAAAACGTCTTTCTGTCCGTCTGTGAACAAAGCTAGCGGATAAACCGTGCAGTCAATTTTCCCTAAAACTGATATTTCTGAACTGAATCCGGTATTTTAATTTTTTGGGAAAGTGGTACCTTACATGACGTTCCTAGAACATTTTCAAAATAAATGTTTTCATCGTTTTTGATTAACGATTTGTTGTTGAATAAAGTCAAGGGCGTTTAAGAGAATGGCGCAGGTGTCATTTTCGTTAAAAACTCTGATTCTTCAAAAATTGCAAAAGTTCAAAATTGTTAAAGATACATTTTTAAATAAGGTCGTGTACAATTGTTCAAAAAATTTTAGTACTTTTCGCGTAATTGTGCGTGAAAATATGGGCGAGAAAGAATGTACTGTTTTAGCACCACTAGTTTTATTTACATAAGTAATGAAACCAAAAAATACATTTATTTCATGCTGAACCACTTTCAGGCAGCCTAACGGCTTGTCGCGTGATAATCCTAAAATTCTCGGGTTAAAGTTGGGGGAAATCACGGACTGAACTTATTTTTGGAAATTAATTATTGTATTACAAAAGTACGGTACCTTTTTCAAAATTTTCAACGAGTCATAACCCTCCCCGACCCCCGCCTTTGACCGTTTCGCTCTTCTCTTTCCACCTTAGCTCTATTCGAGCTACCGAAAGCGTCAACGCTTCTTCATCAATATCATCGAATCTAAGGAGTAAGACGTCTCCACTATCCTCCAAATACGTCTCACAATTAGGAAGTTGGTAGCAGTTGAGACTAAGAAAACCCAATTTTGACTTTTTTTTTTAAGAATTAAGTGTTCGCATAGAACGAGCTCACCGCAACTCTTGATACTTTTGTTTCCTTCTTCATGTCTCCGCGCTCCTCAACTTCTATTAAATGTGTTGGCACTTCAAGATTAGATCAGATCAAAAAACGCTCTCTCACGCTCTTATTCAATAATTTTTCATTAAAGAAAGTTCTGTTTTAAAAATAAATATATTGCAGATCTTAATTTTGTTATCAAGAATTAAAATTTTTTTATTACTATTATTATTATTATTATTATTAATTTATATGTACTTGTAAACGATGTATTTTATATACATTTAAATAATAACTCACTCTTTTATTTCAAAACGCGTGTTTTCAATTGCATTAAGACCACGAGAATTTAGAGTTCGAAATTCTGAGTGCTTGCTGCAATAATTTTTCATCCCTCGCCACATGCATGGAAATTGTATTGGATACGAGGGTGCCACCAATCATTTTTAGCCATTCTGTAACGTCCGGAGAACGAAACAATAATAGCCATTACGTAATTTAATACATTTATTAATCACCACAACAACCCTCTCTAACGCATTTGCAACTAATTGCCGGCCTTCATGTGGGGTATCGTTGTCCACCTTCGGTGGGCTCCATTTGACTTTTGAAGCCACATTCTAGCTACTGCGAGAATCCAACATTCTCTTATCGATCACTTTTTGCTATTTCTCACACATGTTTTCTTGAGCTCCGGAACCCCTAACTCTACTACTTCATCAAAATTAGTTGAAAAATTAATAAAAGATAACGAGATAAGGTTGTGAAACATTTGATAATGTTCAGCTACTGATTTCATATAACTGTAAAACCAGCTACGGATTTGATATTACTGCCAAACCTCCCACTTCTCCTGCTTTTAGCGAAAGGACAGCTTAAGATGACGTGTGGAGATAACATGGTGATGCCCTAGAATATTACGATTATGATTGAGGTACGAAAGAGGAGTATCTCCACAATTGGAAGATCTTACTTCGAGTGCATTGTTGCATCCTCGTTATTATTCATTTCGATTAAGTTTAATTTTTATCAATATGCAATTACGCACAACTGCTATTATATCGGATATTTTAATGAATTATTCATAAACCACATTGGTAATGCAATTGAATATAAATGTGTTATTTCTCTGAACTTGTTTTCCAGCTCTTGTGATGTGAGCAATGAATTTTGTATTTCACTGTTTATTTAAATGTCGAATGAAGGGAGATGAAACGAATCAACACGATTATATATATTCCATTGTCATCTTTGTGGATTAAAACGAAACAACATTTAATCTATATTGATGCATAATTATATGCAGTGAAAGGATTATACATACATGTCATTAATTTGGTAAAAAAACATGTAATGCATTAAAAATTACAAGCGTTTGGAGCATTCAGTAACGTTGCTTTGTCAAATTTTGTCGCAATATTGTAGAAAAATATTGTGTATGAAATGTTAAAAATTTGTGAGAAAATTTTATTTCATATTCCAACATTTCCTTTGTAAAGTATTCATAGAAAGTTATAAGAAAGTGCAAAGAAGTTCTTTTCTTCAGATCTTCGATAAATTATGATAATAAGGAGTTTAGTAAATCGGAATGTATTCACATCTTTGACCAAGAAAGAAATGGTCATACAATTCATGAAGTAAAATGAACTCGAAAAACTTAGGTTATACAGTGTGGATTTTTTTGTGACTTAAAATGTATCTCTATTTTTAAGACAGTTGAATTAGTAATGCCAAATATACACTTTATGATGGAACAGATGTACTCTGAAACATGTTATATAATTGATTACATTCATTACATTGTATTTACAGAAACGTGTGCGATAGGTACTCATTCATTCAGTAATTAGTTAAATACTACTACTTTACAATAGTAGTACGTATATTCAATGAAGTTCATTCGCCGGATAGTTCCTTTGTCATTCTACAGCCGCTTTTCTCGATAAGGAGCTACATAGATGTGAGGCGTGTCTTCAAAACTCAGATAAAATGATTCTTACTTGTGTTGAGCTATTTGGATTCGGATACACCACCTTCCAAATTCACATTTCTATATCTGTAAACCTCGTACCAATGTGTCACATTCTCTTCTAGCAATATATAATTACCTTCGATAACGACGTAAAAATGTCAAAATCTACATCACGACTGGAAATTTATAATCTGGCGAATCGTCAAATCCAACTGCAACCTGTTGTATGTTAGTTTCCTATTTTACACTTTTGGGTTTTCTCTTCCTCCATCTCTGCAGCGTCTTCCTCAGCCGTTACAACTCGCCGCCAGGCGCCTGCATCTCCGGCCGCGTTTCCCCGTCCGTATATTTGTAGGCTTTCCCAGCCGCTACATTCCACAAATGGGGTCCGCCGCCCGGGCGCCCACCTCGACTTCTGTCAGCGGCTCTTGACATTTCCACCTCGCTCTCTACGCCCCCGCTCCGCCCCCGCCTCCAGGCCTGCGCCCTGCCCGCCTTGTCCCGCCCGCTTTTCTTCCCTCGCCCTCCCTAGCCCTCCCTCGCCCACTTCTCGCCCGCCTCGCCCGCTTCGCCGCTCTCCGCTCGCCCTCCCTCGCCCTTCCTCCTCCTCGCCCTTCCCTCGGCCCTCCCTCCGCCCTTCTCGCCTTCCTTCGCCCTCCCTCGCCCGCCCACCCACCCACCCACCCACCCACCACCCACCCTCCCTCCCTCGCCCGCCCCCTTCCTCCCTTGTTCCGCCCTCTTTCTTCCACTTTCTTCGACCCACCCTCCCTCCTCCACTCTTCATTGCCCAACCCTTTCCTCCCTCCTTCGCCATTCCTCCCAACCCTCGCCCGCCCTCCCTTTCCACCCTCCAATCGCCCGCACTCCCTCTCACCCGTCGCCCCCTCCCTCTCTACCCGGCCGGGACGCGAGCTCTTCCACGCGGTGTACATCAGGGCGCGGGCGCGCTCGCCCTCCCCTACCCCTCCCCTGCCCGCTTCCGGTTGCCTTGTTGTTCTCCCGCTCAGCGGCGAAAAACAATCCCGCGGGAAGGGCCCCGGCAGACTGTCACCCTCTGGTCTGACATCGCTTCGGTCATCGCCCGCCCCCTGGCCCACGCCCCTCGAGCTTGCGGCGCGCCTCGCGGCTTCCGCCCTCTGTCTTGTGCTCGGCGCAGACCGCCACCGCAGCTGGAGCGCAGGGCGCGCTCTGCTCTCTGCGGCTCGCCCCCGCCGCCTGAGTGCGCGTTTGTCTTCTGCCAGCGGGCTGGAGCGCCGGCGCAGCCACCCTGTCATAACTTTGATTAGTACTACGTATTAATACATCCACAGGCACTTGGCTCTCCGCGTTCCATGCAAATGGGCTTCATTCCACCTGGCGTTTGTGTTGTTTGCTCGTTCTGGAATTCCGTAAGATTATAATGGTTTTTCTATTACTAAGAATTAATGTTCATATTATTATTATTATTATTATTATTATTATTATTATTATTATTATTATTATTTTCAAACTCCTAAATTCATGATTACAGATGTCAGTAGTCGGTTTAATATAAAATCAACTACCAGCTTTCTACGGAGCAGACCTGACTGTGAGTGCCTCTAAAATACATTGTGCAAAATATGATTCGTTTAATTATTTACTTTCATTATTTTTATTAGTACTAATAAACATTAATAATAATAATAATAATAATAATAATAATAATAATAATAATAATAATAATAATAATAATAATTGCGTTCCGGCCACTTCTGACCTTGTTACTACACCTCTTTCGATGCCCAGTCATAATTTATTCCTGAGAGAGATTAACGTGTGTCATTATAAGGATAAGCTTTTAGGCTGTTTACCTTGGTAAGAAAAGCTTATTAAGACTTGATTGTGAATTTTGAGGTTGTACGATGATGAGAGGTGATCAAGGTCCTTTTGAATCCACCCAGCATTCCCTGTATGACCGAGGGAAATTCGGTCAGGATGACCGACCCAGGGATCGAAATCGGGTCTTCCAAACGCGAAGTCAGCGCGCTACGCCCTGTGCCACTTAACTCAGTTTTATTATTATTATTATTATTATTATTATTATTATTATTATTATTGTTGTTGTTGTTATTATTATTATTATTGAGAGACACCCTCGTTAAGTATCAGGTGTAATTCCCCCACTATCAACATTACCAAAACCACCATCGTTAATACAAACAACCACCCCCTGTCCATTTTTCAACCTTGAATTTCCAATTCGTCTCTTCAAGCTTTTCGGCGGGCTCAATCCGTTAGTCTTTTTGCCCCAAGCCTTCGCTGCCACGGCACCTCCTTCATCTGCCGCAGCCGTCGGCGCCACCCTCCCTTCAGCCCCGAGATCCCTCACGTTTGCGTACTGTCCTCTGATCTTCGCCCCCCCCCCTCCTTCCCCCTCTCCTTCAACCGGCTCTGTCGCCTTTGACATCTCCACCGTATCCTTTGACGTCAAAGTTCCCGCCACCGCTGCCATCACCACTGGCACCGCCGCAAACGGAGCCTCTGCTACCGCTGACGTGTGATTGCTACATCGACGCGAAGTTACCGCACCTCTACTGGTACTATGACATTACCCCCCATCACCACCGTCTCTTTGTCAACCAAACTCTTCTACTTTTTCCGTTTCAATTTTCTTCAGATGACAAACTCATGCGTCAATCACGAGGAATCATCCATGCTTACTTAGTATTTTCTCTTCATCCATCACTATATACCAGCGACATTATTTCAATTTCCTTCGCGGACATATCCCCACTAACTAATGTATCTTTGGAGACGAAAGTAACAATGAATTCTATATGTGTGCACTTAATACATTTCTACCAAATTGCGCATGTTATACTTTTATGAGTTATAGCAGCAGTGACAGTCAACAAGTTCTCTCACCTTTGATAACTACGGTTTCACCTTCATTGGCGGTTTCTAATATTCTGTATTGAAGTAATCCCTGACTCCACTGCAGTTATTGACATCACCCATCGCCCCATTCGAGTATCACCATGCAATGAGACATCGCCATCAGTACCTTCAGTCCCAATCAGTCATCACTGTCATCATCACCCCTACGCCCATCATCTTCGCCACCTCGATTCTACTACTGCCACTACGGATACATCTTTCTCAGCCTTTTAATTCCAGTCCCACGAGAGCTGAACTCTTTTGATATTCTCAGTCTTTGCAGGTGCATCCACCATCGCCTTGTTCATTGACGATGCCTCACTTCACCATACTCTCCGTTGTTCCGAGAGCGCTTCCTACTTACATGGCGGGGACATCCCATTTCTGTCGTTGATACCAATCGCTTTTCCCCTCCACTGCTTCCTCCTCAGCTTCTCCGACTTTTCGATGACCACTCTTAAACCTGTGGTGCCAGTCATATACTTCATCCACCAACATCTCCGTTATTTCTAGTACTCTTTTTCTTTTTGTGATGTTTGTCTTATAAATCACCAACCTCCTGCACCTCCACCTACTTGCAATTCCCATTTCACGCATATACCAGTTTCATCCTATGCTTCAGCAACAACTCTACCCCTCCTCCGCCTTCACCGCCTTCAACCCCTTCAATTTCCGCCTTTTGAAGGCCATCTCCACCAATGACACTTCATCCACCGTCAACCCCTTCCGCCTCCACCTTCGAAATCCACTCCCTCTGCCTCCACTTTCACTCCATTCTAATCGTAGCCTTTTGACACTACTTCCCTACTTCATCTACCACCAACCACATCTTAACCGAGTCCACCTCCTCTGCATTCTCCCACAGACACTTCCCCATTTCCGCCTTTGGAAGGCAGGGTCCTCCCTTATCTACCCCCCTCCCGCGCACACATTTCTTCGTCGCGGCGTGTCGTCCCTTATGTGGGGGCCTTGTCCATTCGCCTTCCTGCGCCGCACAGCATGTGCTTCGCGCTGCGCAAGAGGTCCCAGCGTCGCAGTGGAGGGTTGTGAGCGCCGCGGCAGTGATTGGATGAGTCGGGGCCTACGAGCGGAGCTGGCCGGAGGTGACTTTCATTCAAGCGGGGCATTGGGGTGCTGCGTCAGGTGCAGGGCGGCGGCTGGAAGAACGGGCAGGAGGCCTGGTGCGCGCCGGTGACGGCGGACGCGAAGCCAGCGGGCTGCCTGGCTCGAGCCTGCGGAGCGGTGCCCGTTTCTCTCGCGGCCGGGCATCCGCTCCCCGCCCGCCCCCAACGCGGCCTCGCGCCATCTCAGCGCGCGCGCTCTCGGCCACGCCCCGATTCCGACCTCCGCCTGCGAAGCACGCTGGCTCCCGGCGACCTGGGCGGTAGGCAGGTGCAAACCCACGCATTTTGGCACGTTCCCGCTGCTCAGAGCAGGGGCAGTGGATCAGCTGGTGGGAGATTCATGGTTCACTCTAGCCACCGGTACGTCGGCGCCGAATCTCGCCATCCAACGGAGGAAGATCACTGCCACGTTTCGAGGGAAAATATGTATTACACTTACGGGATTAATGCCCTTACTATCCCATTTTCTGAAGGTTAGTCATCTTAATAAAGTATTTTTGAAACCACCATACTACTGTAATAACCATTGGTATGTATCCACCAATATTCGCTAGTTGACTTTTTATTGTTAGCATTTGTAAGACTGCAATTTCTTGTCTGGCCCACTCCGAGTGTCGAGGCAAGACGTGAGCCGCGAAGATGAAAAGCGACTTGGAACTGGAGAGACGTGCTGTGGGTGGGGGCGGCGGTGCGAAACAGCAGTTGGTTCGATGCCCCGGGAGCAACCAGAGAACTTGGACGCAGCGCGATACGCCTGGACGCTGCAGCCACGCGAACGCAACCAAAACACACCGAACGCGCGCACAATCGGTGCTTCTGAGCAAATCGTTGTACCGAGAAAAGGACAGGACAAAGAAACATAACAGTTATTTTTCGTGTACAATTCGTATTACAATTTTTTATTATACAGTTTTCGTGTACATTTCTTATACATAAACGACCTTTTCTGTTGCAAGAAATCGTACATAATCGGGCATTTTACGGCATAAACGATGACGTATTAGATCTTACGGTACGAATGATTGCGTCATCGCACATTCAGACAATCGCAGGGAGGGAATCGTAAGGAGGTAGAGGTTAAATGGAACACCTGACACCCATTTTCTCGCATAGATGCCAAATACTCGAGACGTCACAAGAAAGGTGTTTCACAAAATTAAATTTAATTCTCTGGTATATTTATAATGCTGTTATACGAAAAAATAGCGTATGCATTCGTTTATAATGTTGCTTTATTGCATTTCGTACAAATACATGTACTCATATGAGTAGTAAAGTGTAATTTTATTTTGCGAGTAGGAACGGTTGCGACACGGGGCTCGGAGCCCGACGCGCAATCCTACGAGCAAAATAAAATCACTTTTACCACGAGAGTCATGCACAAGTCGGACAGACTAACTGATTTTCACTTTATTTTAATTCAAGTATATAAATCACTTAGAAGTTATATTGAGGTCAGTAGTAGCTGAAGGGATCAAAGGAAATACTTTTTTGTTGCATTCACAGATTTTCTTGAATATTCGAGCGTCGTCTCAATTGCCCAAAAAATGAACTTTTAGCACGTTATGTTTATTTTGAATGTTTAAAAAATTAGATATAGGCCTATTCCATTTGTAAAATATTTTTTTCCTGGTTTCTGTTTTTTAAAACATTTATTTCCATTTTTTATATGGTCGAATATTATGTATTCTTATAATGAAAAATTGAAAATTGATATTTTTCATCTGTAGAAATAATTCCACAATAAATATTGTATAGAGTACCAATCTTTTTTGCACAGGTTCTTTGTATGAAGAAATGCATCGTTTTGTACATTGTATCAAAATAAACCATAATATCAGTATTTCACAATTCCAAAAGCTGCAGAAGAGTGTAATGGAATGTTGCATTATTTTATCTCTTTTAATAAATATCTTCTATTCGTAAAGCATTATTTTCCTGTGATTGAAAGCAGTCGTTCAACCAAAACAACAGTTTATAAAATAACGCAATATGAATATACTATTTTTTATTTTCCCCCCAACGAACCTAATTTCTCTCAACAGTGATTTACGCAGAATGAGAGACATTAAAAAAGTATGCATTCGTGTCTAGGGTTCTCTTTCCTCAAGCGGAAATTGTTTTTTAGATTTTTTCCCTCGGATGTATTTTTCATTATATTTATGACATCAACTAAGGAGTCCAAGTGACTGAACATTTGAGAATCGTCTCACTTTTAACTCTAACACCAAAATATGAACTTGAGGAACAGTAGGAACTCGCTATATTTTTCACTTAAATCTTCAATTTGAAAACCCAGCGTTATCTACTTTTTAATCCACAATTTTACATTTTTATATGTATTTAGTAATCAACTTCTATGAGCTAAGCATTCATTATCTCACTCTATTTCTAAAACGTAAACGTTTTGAAAAAAAAAATGGTACCTGTGGATATTTTCAGTCTTTGTTGACGCGTGCTTTTTGTGCCATTTTGGACCAGTGTGCGTAATGTGCGCGCCTCTGACCATCTCCGCCCCCGCCCCCGCGACTGACGCCCGCACCGTCCGCGCGCTTGTTTGGAAATCCCACGCCCGCCAGCGCCGGCCCAGGCACCAGCGCACCAGCGCCCGCCGCTGCTTCGCCCCGCGTTCGCTCTGGATTCCGTGTTCTTTCCTCGGTGCCAGGCTGTTGACTTAACGCGACGCCCTGTCGGGGACTCTAGGCGTTAGTCGGCTTCAAACGGAGCGAGTTCTATGAGTTTTGGGCCCCGACGAGGTATTTGAAATCACGCAAGCGCAAGCGCTGTTGACGGAGCTAGATTCCAATATGGAAAAACGCAAGGGAACAAAGTCATGTCGGTAATCAAACACAATCAAGGATGCAAGGGATGAGTTGAATTTACAACCGTCCAGCTGATATGTAAATTGAAAAAATTAATGGGATTGGAAATATGTTTTGTGGAAGTTTTGTTACTCGTTTTCTTGATTTTATGGGTATGAAAAAGCGGTCGCGGACGTGATTTTATTGGAAAATCGAATACCATGATTTTCAGCACTCCAATTTGCACTTATATAGTTTTCCTCTGGCTTTTTCTCTGCACTTCATCCAATGCAATTTCATTTTCAATTATATTCGGCAATGCGAAAATGAATTAACTTACTTAGATCAGATTTCATTGAATTCAACTTCCCACCTGTATCCCTGCGGCAGTGCCAGCATTTTACCTCACATTGAGTATTCCCAACTTGTTAACAGATTTAAATTGAAATACTTTTTTATACTCTTTTGTTTTAATTTTATATCAATTGAATTTACAATTTATATTATTTAAAAGTCCACTCAAAACTACCGGTCCTTACATTTTTTAGAGAAGATTTCGAAATTTATCCAAGGGAATGTAACACAGCTGACGTTTAACTATTTAGAATATCATTACCACGATACAAATTTCACCTGTATTGTTGGCAAAGAGATATATTGTCGGTTGACAAGAAATATGCAGTTCCCAAAAATCATTTAGTAATGAGAAGCAAATCTTTTAGTAAAGAGAACAAAAAATTGGTTAGAAAAAAGTTATTTTTTCTAAAAAACATTTCATTATGATCGTTCACTAGACAGCCAGTTTAGAGAGTAAAACACTACATTACCTGTGAAATATAGAACTCCGCACAAAAGAAAACTCTTCTCCTGCAAAATGACATATTTTAAAAATGAATCACTTATCTTTTGCACCTTCGTCTACACGTTTTTCACTTACCCCCACTCCCCATCAGACTGAATTTGTTTATGGAAGAAAAGAAAAAAACTTGTCCAAAAGAACAATTATCGCTGCTACGTTTCGCTTGTAACGCAGAAGGGTTAGTTTTGTGGTTTTCATGAATGTTTGTTTTTGGGGCGTGTATTATGTACACACCGGGCAGTGGATGTATTGACATCTGTTTAGATTTCTGCATTAATGCTTCGTTTCGTTCAGTAATGACGACATTTAATTAAAATTATGTACTTTCAGTAGTTAATTTGTGAAACAAAGTAGGAAAATATAGAAGAAATTGAGGAGAGAATAAACAAGCAATGGATATCCACCAGAGCTCACATTGCACTCCTAGGCTCATATTCGTAAACGCAGGTAAATGTTCACATGTGTGAACAAGTGTACCCCAAAGTACTGCATACCCGGAAGTCGTGAAAATTTAAAACCGATTTCTATGTAAATGTTTGCTAGCAGGTGAACGCAAGCCAATAATTACGGTCTACTGCACCACATTTCACGTCCATATTTCAACGGAGGGTTTACCCCGGAGTTTACTTTGGATTAAAACAGATGGTACACACTCCGATTCTAGACTTTCATTATTCTAGGTGCATTATCTAGTTAAATTGCGAGTAGAAACTGAATACGGGATTTTGATTGTTTCTAACCGTCTTTTCTCAATACTACGAACTACTAATGTGTTTGATTGTGATTGATCGCCATTAAAACGTCTAACGAATTGCTTGAAACACTATGTAGTTGCACGTACAAAAAGAAAACGTCTTAGCCCATATTCTTCTTCTTTGTTCCATGCCCTCTAGCACGGTTCACAGCATTAAAAACTGGCAAAGAGGGAAATTGGAGTCACGGGCGAAAAGTTTACCGATATGCTAATAGGCAAATCTCCAAATGAAATATGCGTAGCCATGCAAAGTAACGGACCGAGACATAAATATGAAGAAAAACGAACTAAGAGTTATTAGAATAAACATGGCGATATCGATTAATCTGGTACGTAATAAATCATCATCTGTGAAAATGCAATACAAAATAATAAAAAATTAAATATATGAAGCTTGAAAGTAATGCGTATGTACTCTGATTTAACACTGGCATCAACATTTGCACTACCTACATTGTTTTACGAGTAAAATTAGATGATAAAGCATTTTACATCATAACGCACAATACACATGATTTTCGAGGGCGAAACAATACTTTTGTTTGGATGGGCGTTCTGACAGATGCCAAGCAGTAGGAAAGGAAGATAATATAGGTGTTGTGGTAAGATATTTTTGGCATTTTTAAAATAATTAAAGATGTTGTCATTGCCAACAATGTTTCTTAATTCAATAGCAGCTTTCGATGGCTTAGCCATCATCATCAGTTGTCTGCTAGATGGAAGCCACAAAACGACTACCTAAAACGCCCCCGAAGTAGTCGTTTTGTGGCTTCCATCTAGCAGACAACTGATGATGATGGCTAAGCCATCGAAAGCTGCTATTGAATTAAAAAACATTGTTGGCAATGACAACATCTTTAATTAAGGAAGATAATGCTTAGTGAGGACGGACAAGCGGTAGAAAAGGAGGATAATTGATAGTCCAGAGAGTTTTCATCGGGCGAACGAACGGACAAGCAAACGGGACGGGTTGCGAGAGGACAATTTCGCGAGCGAGAGGGCGGTCCGTTAACCGAGCGAGCAGTCGATTAAGCGAGCGAGAGGGAAGGCTAGCTGTCAGTTAAGCGAGCGAAAGGAAAGCGAACGGTCGGATAAACAAGCGGACAGTTAAACGAAGTGTCGGGATAGCGAGCGGTCGGTTAAGCGAGCGAGAGTAGAGGTGAGCGGTCGAGTAAACAAGCAAGTGGTTAAACTAGCTGTCAGGTTAGCATGCGGTCGGTTAAGCGAACGAGCGGGGGAAAGCAAACGAGCGGGGAAAAGCGAACGAGCGGGGAAAAGCGAACGAGCGGGGGAAAGCGAACGAGCGCGGGAAAAGCAGAACAGCGGGCGACAAGCGAAACGAGCGCGCGGGGAAAAGCAACCGACGCGGGAAAAAGCCGAACGAGCCGGGGAAAAGGCGGAACCGAGCGGGGAAAGCGAACGAGCGGGGAAAAGCGAACGAGCGGGGAAAAGCGAACGCAGCGCGGGGAAAAAGCGACGAGCGGGGAACAACGGCGGACGCGACGAGCGGGGAAGAAGCGAAAGGAACGAGCGGGCGAAATAGCGAACGAGCGGCGAAAGCGAACGAGCGCGGCGAAAGCGACACGAGCGGGAAGCAGCGAGACGAGCGGGGAAAGCGAACGAGCGCGGCGGAAAGAACAGCGGGAAGAGCGAAGCGGGGAAAGCGAACGAGCGGGGAAAAGAAGAGCGGGAAACGAGAGCGGGTAGAAAAGCGAAGACGCGACGGGGGGAAAGCGAACGAGCGGCGGAAAAGCGAACGCGAAAGCGAGAGCGCAAAAATCGAACGAGCGGGGAAAACCGAACGAGCGGGCGAAAAGCGAATCGAGCGGGGAAAAGCGAACGAACGGGGAAAAGCGAACGACTGGGAAAAAACGAACGAGCGGGAAAGCGAAACGGAGTCGGGGAAAAGCGAACGAGTGGGGGGAGTAACGTAGGGAAAGCGTCGACGGGGAAAGCGAACGAGCGGCCTGGAAAAGCGAACAGACGGGGCGAAAAAAGCGAACGAGCGCGGGAAAGCGACGAGGGGGAAAAGCGAACGAGAAGGCGAAAAAGCCGAACGAGCGGGGAAAAGCGAAACGAGCGGCGAAAAAACGCGGGCGAAAAACGAGCGGGGAAAAGCGAACGTACGCGGGGAAAAGAACAACGAGCGGGGAAAAAAGCGCAACGAGCGGGCGAAAGCGGAACGAAGCGGGAAAATGCGAAACGAACGGGGGAAAATGCGAACGAGCGGGGGAAAAACGAACGATGCGCGGCGGAAAAAGCAACGCAGCGGGGAAAAAGCGAACGAGTGAGGGGAAATGAACGAGCGGGGAAAAGCGAACGAGCGGGGAAAAGCGAACGAGCGGGAAAAAGCGAAACGAGCGCCGCGGGAAAACGAACGAGTGGGGAAGTGAAACGAGCGGGGAAAAGCGAACCGAGCGGGGAAAACGATACGAGCGGGAAAAAACGCGATCGATCGGGCGGAAAGCGAACGAGGGGAAAAGCGAACGAGACGGGGCAAAAGCGAACGAGCGGCGGAAAAGCGAACGCAGCGGGGAAAGCCGAACGAGCGGGAGAAAAGCGAACGAGCGGGAAAGCGCAACGAGCGGGGAAAGCGAACGAGCGGGGCAAAGCGAACGAGCGGGGGGAAAGCCGAACGACTGCGAAGAAAAGCAAAGCCGGTCGGTTAAGCGAGCAGCGGGGAAAACGAGTGTTCATTCAGCGCAACAGTTGAGAAAGCGCAGCGGTCCGTAAGCGAAACGAGCGCCCAGTTAGCCGAGCGGTCGCTGACTATGGAAAGCCAGACAAGCGGAGTGCGGACGCGTGGAATGGCCCCGGGATGCGCGGCGAAGCGAAGCTTCTGCCCAGCCAGTGCAGCGCAGCGGGCGGCGGGCGGGCAGGCATATGTGCCAGGCCGAGACGGTGCATGCGAAGTGCGCGCGGCCATGAAGCGGGCGGTGTGCGCGGACGGGCGGCGGGCGTCGTGAGCGCACGCCCCCGGCGCTGGCGCGCGGTCACTGACCGCGCGCATCGCATCGGCGCTGACCCACCGCCGGGCACTCTGGTTCGACGCCCGCGTAGCCCCCGGCCCCCTCCTCGCCCCGCACCCCCCGCCTCGCTCCACGACTCCACCCGACACAGCTATGTTTACGCCACAGGTTTCCAACTAGAGAGGACTCGTGGGACCGAGATGCAAAGCCCAATAACAAGACTTTTGTATTCCCTCAGCAATACTATGTAAATAAATGAAGATCAAAAGAGAAATAGAGCGCGTTTTGAAGTGACATCGAATTAAACATGTTGTAAAGTGATAATTTATTTTATCCAGAACTTAAATAAACTTAGTATAGTTTGATTCGATGTAACTTTGCTGAACGATTAGGAAGTTTTAAAACGATGAAGAATTCGCTCAAAATTTAATTAAAATCAACTGTCAAGTTAACATTGATCTGTTGTTTCAAAAGTGTAATTGTGACAGGAAGATATCTTTCATAGGTTTATTTTATTTGTTTTAATTTCTAGACCCAACTCGAGAAATGCTGTACGTATTTCACCGAACTTCATCAGAGAGAAACTGGGAGCATCAACATCGTGACGAAGTAATCAAGAGAAGGTTGCTACATTATGTAAGTGTTGTAGTTTTCTATCATATTCGTTTTCATAAGAGCAGTTTTTAATTAAATAGTTTACAGTACATATAAAATATAGCAAAATCAAGAGTAATGTTTTATAAAAAGATGTTAATCCTGCATAGAGGAATTTGGTAAACTGTCTGTAACCGATCCTCTATTTGTCCACGGCTCGTGCATGAATCACTTTTGATCCACCTTTGGGAAAAACACGACGTCTCGCTTGACGTCGGACAACTAATAATTTTTTTTCGAAGCCTTCCTATACATTTGGCGTATTAAGGAGAATTCTCGAAAACTTTTGTTGGGATTTTAAGGGGTCTAGAGGGGTGGTCAACAGGTAATTGGATTCTTCTCGACAAGACGAATCAATTGGCACAATTTTCGGTCGATTATTTGAGACTGACTGATGAATTCTACAAATATCGTGTTTTTTGGGAAGTCAAGTCTTCTACAATGAAGCAATTCTGTATTACTCTACTACCTCTTCACGTATAACGTTATTTTTTACGATTTCATTCAAGTTATTGACGATAATTTAACCTATTTTTGAAATGGAAGCAAATAATATATAAAAAATATTTTTATTGATTATTTTTATATAACTTCCTTCGCCTGTTCAGGCATGAGTCAACCAACAGTATAATGTTAACATTTCAATTTTTATTACGAACGTTCATAGCACAAATCAACATTTTTAATATGCAGATATCCGGCAAAGGCGCCCCGCTATGCTAATTGACATTACATAAAGATTGATAATTCATAGCTTTTAAATTTGGAATTCATCGGGGCATACTGAGAATTTCACATTGGCCATCAAATTTCTATGCTTTGTGCTCTGATAAGATACGAAAATTCTAAATTATAACACAAGACGACTTTAATGTATCGCACACTAAGCTTTTCCCGAAGCTAATCGACTAAATCAAGTATATTTAATTTCTTCACATCCTTCATAGAAACCACTTGCATTTTTCAGTCTATTTAGAAAACAAGTTTTTACCAATGATGGCTTCATTAATTCAGCCGTGTAATTATTTTGTCGGTTTACCAGGTGGTGGTATGAGCAGCTTAGTGAGTCGATACTACATCGACATATTTTTAACTTCGCCATATTTTTCAACCAAAGTTCATATATTTTTCCTCCTCTTCAACTTGCGGTCGGAAGTCTCACAAAAAATTCATTCGAGGATCAGTTATACCTACCATCTACTTTATGAGCAGCGTAGCGGAAGCCCGTGCCAAAACTTGGCGAGCGGGAGGGAGATGACGAAAAAAATATGACTCTAGAAAGTGGAACTTCGAAATGTACTTTCGGATAACAACACCATTAAAGTCATGATCACTCTTTGCAAGAGTTCGGTAACTTCGTTTACGATGTGATACACTTTTATTTGATTGAGGGAAAACAAATTCAACGAACAGTAACAAGAAAACGACAAATGAGGAAAATCATATGCTAGCTTTCTGTCAGTTTATTCATAAAGCTCATGCACGAAAACGTATGTGCAGTATAGAGGTTCAGGAAGGAACATACTAATATTATAATAATCAATTTTTAATTACATACTAATTATTTTCAAGGGGAAATTAATTACAAATGAAAGCGATTCCTCATTGATTTCGTTTCATGAGATGTAGTGATGGTATTGGTCAACACAAGTGCAACAATTTTATTTTACATATTACTAAGCTTTTATGAATAATTTGAAGGCCATTTTCCCAATATTTCTATTTTAAGAACGTTTCTTCTAATTGCATTTCAATAAAATGAACATTCCGATCCGAGAAAGCTCGTTCTCCGATTAGTTTTGGATATTTCTGAAGTTCGGGAAGTTGGGAGTGTGCTGTGGAGGGTCCAAAGGCCCCTTACGTTCCTCCGTAACGTGTGACAGCTTCCCTTTAACTCGTTCACCGTTCGAGAATCGATGTCAACGTCGCAAGTCGCTGCAGCCATATTTCGCACACTACTATTAAATTCACTATATTGCACTATTAGATTTACGGATATTTTGATGAATTCATTAACGTTATGACATAATTTTAATGCATTGCTTACTTGCCAATCAATTTCAAACTAACCCTATGTAGTATTCATCTATCCTCTAGTTTCGAGATTTCCTGAACATGATAGAGGGGAAGGAGGATATGAGGTGGATATATATATATATATATATATATATATATATATATATATATATATATATATATATATATATAATGCATTAGTTTACATTTCTATTGTATATTTTTTTTAAAAAGACTTATTATGTTTGTAACAAACAATGTACTTCAGCTTCCGGGTCAATGACCCTATCTCGATCAGATCTTTTGTCCAGTTTCCCTGATCTATTGGGCAAATGCTGTGATGGCCCCTTGTTTTGCTTCTGGACGTAAATGTAGCTTCACTTTGCGCATGTCTTGTTGAACTCTTCTTTTGCTTGTAATTGTAAGAGTGGAGGTAAGGGCGAGTTGCTATTTTGCTAGCAATGCAAAAACATCATACTTGCAATTCGTGTACCGATGCAAATAAGTTTTCTATAACTCAGAAACGAAAATGCCTATTTTCCAAATATTGCTACTCTTGCGCTTTTTAAAATTAATTTTTAAAATTTAAACTTTTACTCATCTTTCAACTATTTATAGTTAAAATGACGGGAAGGGATTCTGGAACTCAAGAAAACGTGCACAGATCTTTTCCTACGTCACATACAGTTTTTACTGTTTTTTTTGACTGAATAAATATAAATCTAACTTGAAAAGTAATAATTGAAAATAATTTATTTTTATTTACTAAAAAATTCCAAATTTTAACTTTAGTCAAATGTAGAAAACTATGTTTTAAAAACTAAATTATATCATTGTTCGGATTTCGCAATTATTTTAAGATTTAGGATCACTTACCAAACGCACATTCGGTCCATATTCGTAGATTTGAACGACCCATAATCCTCGATTTGAGCACCCGTGGTAACTGGTACTCTCCCCCACTCCTCTCACCCTGGTACTTCCCCCCCCCCCCTTGGGCCAGAAAGTGAACAACGTCACGGAATTCGTGCGTGTCGTAATATCGGTCGGCATCGCTTTGTCCAGATAAGGGTACCGGCTCCGGTGCGGGTCGAGGCAGGTCAAGGAAGGCACGGACTCGCGTGACCGTTCGCAGTGAGTTTCGTGTTTCGAACACACACTGAACACAAATACGTAGGCGAACGAGTAGGTGTAGCATAGCGCTCACAGACAAATGGGATGCTTCCAATAGATTCCTAAAAAACTGAGCATTGATGGAAATCAAAAAAGATCCAATAGCGCAGTGAAGTAACCACGCGTATTGCTTGAGTGCCCGGGAATTTTTCCAGTAATCAGCGTCAGCATGTTGAGGCATACATTTTTCTGGAAATTCAGAAAATTATTTGATATTAAAAATATTTTTCACTGTTGAAAAGGAGTCCACAACTGTCTGAGATTAAAAGAACATTTTTAAAATACAAATTCATGATAAGGAAATAAAGTTACCAACCGCATGTATTCGCTTCTCCATTATGCGTTTAAGACACATTTTAATTATGATACGATGTGAAAGTAAAATCATGCCAACTGTCACGGCTAAACTGATGCCGTGTTGAAATGACACAGCGAATTAAGGAACAGATGTTACTGGCTGTTCTCAAGAATAGATTACTACCATGTTCTTTTGATTTTTTCGACTTATTCTATTCGGAACTATTGAGGCAATAACATTTTATGATCCGAGTAAAACACAGGATAAAAATTACGCAACATATCTGAAAATTGTTAAAAGTGTACAAGGCCAAAGAAGACAAAATGGAAGATGTGACTATTAAACATTATATCAATGAATATTTACTCTCAGAAAAATCACCAAATTGCAATCAAAATTGAAAATATTGTCCATATTAAACACGATCTAGTGATTTCAACAAACACGCCTCTGAATCTATCAACTAGCACCAGCAAAGTACGGCAAATGTAAAAGATCAATTTAACGGTATATTAACTTGATTTGTAAGTGCTACATCCATTTTCGCTAATTAGGTTTTATCGATCCTTTTGAACCACACGCTAAGTATTAGTATTGGAAGGGTCGCATTCAGGCAATGAAAACAGCAATCATGTTTACCTGTTTATCATACAACATATCTCGTCCCTTCCCGTGCGGGCAGTAATACTGATAAAATTCCAACAAAAAGCATTCTCTATATTTATACTGGTAGCATTGTAGAGTCAGTAGAATGGATTAAGATAATTTCTTTAATGGATATTCTGCGGTGACGTACGAAATACGAAACTAGGTACTTGGTACTTGGTATGTACTTGGATGTTGAAATTTCCCAGAATGAATTCAGAAACATCGACGAAAGAGAATTAACATTATTCACTCTCACCTCATTTTATTCTTACCTTCTTTGTTTTATCATCCAATTTTCAAGTAAACCAAAGACATTCGAACTTAAAAGTCGCACTACAATTTTATAGTTTTCAATGTTTAATAATTAATTATGAATGTACGTTTGGATAATTTTAACACTGAATCCGGCGCCAGTTTCAAGCTTTTAATGTCATGTCGCTTGAATGTGGAATTAAAAATTGGTTTCAAAATTAACAACTAACCCATTGAAGTTTAAATTCAATATTTTACGGTATTAGAAAATAAATACTGGCCTGCAGCACCAAAAAATGCTGCGGTTAAGTATGTGGAAAATGAATTGTTTAAGCAACAAAACATTGCTGTTCCGAAACGGCAAACGTAGTTACAGTCTCTTCTTTCTTCGTCGCACGGCGCTGGCTGTGTCGTAAGCAGTAATGCGGTAACATGACTACGAGAATATAAACGTAACATCAGGTACGAGAAATTGCAAAATAACATAATCAAATATTTGCACTTTTAGTCGAATTCGAAACTATTTCTTTGATTTTAATATTTTTCAGTGTTCATAGGTGTTTAGTCTTTCAGTCTTCTTTACATCTCTCAAACATGGCCAGAGGCTGATTAATTTTCCTCATTTTGTCCGTGAATTAGTAACACAGAGCTGTCAATAACGTAGACATTTCAATGGTACGTTTAAATTTGCAAATCCCCTTGATATTTGTAGGATTTATGTTATTATATTCACGGTGCTTCTCTTTTGGATTTGGCAGTTTAATCGAAATCTTCTATTTTAAATTATCTCAAATACGAAATATGGAACATCGGTAATGGCCACTCGTACATCTTAAGTTTTCAATATAATAATATATATATATATATATATATAATATATATATATATATATATATTGTGTGTGTGTGTGTGTGTGTGTGTGTGTGTGTGTGTGTGTGTGTGTGTGTGAATTATTTTAAGTTAATATTCAAATTCCTAGTTCGTTTTCAGACTTACATAATTAAATTATGAATCAAAATAATGAGAAATATTGCTGTTATATGGCGAATGAAAAATAAAATTGATGTTCTCTGACATTACCATTGCCAAATCGTATGTTTCCACTTGATCCTTTTACAAAAAGGTGAGCGAATGCAGGATAGCTTCCTCCAACAAAGAACGCATTTCGTGTACGCTCACAGTCCTGTAATGGCCAGTATGATTTGTCTGCAGTTATTCATCCCTGCACTCAAACATTACGAATGTGCAGGAAGCAACAAAGTAACTAATTTTCTGAAAATGAAGGCATTTGTGGAGACAAGAAAAAAAGCAGTACTGCTATTATTTTGTCTGGTCCATTCGAGAGCTGACACAATTTGCCCTCGCCATAATGCCGCGCCCTGCATTATTTGTGTTATTCTGGCATGTATTCATGATGATCCCTTTTATTGATGTACTTCATGTTTCGAATCGGCTACCCATTCCATGTTCTCTTGGTACACGTATTCAGCAACAAATTTAAACCATACCATTTCAACTGCTGGGTCGCGCTATTGGATTATTGGTTTCCGATGTAACCGTTGTATGACAAGTTGTTTTTGTGAACATCGACCAAAAAGTTACACATTGGAATGTAGTTCACATTCTATTTCTCTAGTATTATATGAAATACAAAACTTCACAAATCTATAAATGTAAACGCCAATTACTTTACTCAAATTAAAATACAGGAAAGAGATTGATGTTGACGGTATAAAACAAGGTCCAACCTGTGACTAATATCAGCCAAACATGACCCATTGGATGATTACAAGGAGTCCTTTACGTTCTTGCGCCAGAGTTCCGTGGGTTTTATTCTTCTCAACACTCATTTGTCAGTTTAACTACTGTGGTCCAGAGTGAACTTCATCAGTTTAAACTCTCTTGAAGCTGAAACAAAAGCTCAGCAAATCCAAAAGCGAGGTTTACGTGGCCACTACTGTTCAAAGGATCGCTGTTGTAAATTGCTTCAATAAACGAGTGTCTTTTGGATTGGCGTACTTCAATTACAGTAGGTGCGTAGTTAAGTTATCCTTTTTCCTCCCCAAATCGCAGTAGAGACTATTCCAAATTTGCAACCTTAACCACGCAAGTAATTGGTTAGAAAAGGTACTCGAGTTTCATAAACGCATCCGAACTCGTGGGTGAAAAAATAGCACGTGTTATGTAAAGAGGTGACTAAAACTGTTACAAATCTTTGAAAATGTTGATATAAAAACTTCGTCGAAGCAGTCAATTGAATGATTGATTGATGTTTCTGACCGCATTAAATTATTGTTCGTATGAATATTTGTTCAGTACGTGCTATGCATGCTACATCAAGAGAATTGGAGGAGTTCCTGCCCCGCTCTAAGAGATCCGGCTCCGACGTGCACTTCTGCTAGAAGTTTTTCCTCCTCTGAGTATTACCTCCCCCAGTGGGGTACCGCCACAGCCTGGTCAATCTCCAGGCGCCAGACTGGCCTCTCGACATGTGCAGTGCATGTAAGTGTGTGGGAGAGTGAGAAGAGAATAAGCCAAGGATGAGGAAAGAAAGATCGCGCGCGGTCCGTGACAGATTTGATAAGATTCTGCTTCGCTATTCTCCGGGACTGAATCGGAGAAAAAAAAGGAAAATCGTTATTCAAAGTAGCTGCCTCATATAATTGCCTTCCAGTCAGTGGATGAACTCGGCCTAGCTACTTAGCTAGAGTTAAAATTTCCACCACCGTCGAGACTCGAACCTAAGGATCTCCAGGAGAGAGTCACTGGAGTATCAACAGCTCATTTGCCAGGTAAAGTCGATTGAATAGTTTAATACGTAGAACCAAATGCTGTGAAAAATTAGAATTGAATTGAAGATCTTGAGGCAACGCCATGCTACGTCACATTTGCGATTAAATTGAGATAATAATGTATTTCGGGGTCCTATAGATGTCTCTAGATGTTGGGCTTTTATTTTAAAGATTCGCCGCAAGAAGGCAGTGTAATTCATAAATTAATGTTCTTTATCCCAATATGCAGAAGGAAATATTTGAACATTTAATTATCTTTTTCTCCAAACTTCGTATAGTGGCTTAGCATGTTAATGCCCCGAGCTCTTCAATTAAAGAATTTATGAGAGATGTAAAACGTCTTTTTTCCCGTTTGCGGTCTTTTTCTAGAAAAGCTCTCTTTATTTTTTCTGAATTATTGCGATACACCTGAACTCTGTGCTCGTCCATTGTATATGTTCATAGTAACATGCATCATATTCTACGCATGTTAAATAATTTTACAGAATATTTTGCTACTCAAATTGAACTCGATAAATATCAGATTTTGACACTAAACAAGAGAGCGATACAAACACGAAAATATTATATATAATTGACAACGATAGACATATTCGTTTCTTCAAAGAATCTCAATGAAACTGTTCGTAATATTCATTGACACAATTTCACCTACGGCACATATATAAACCGGCATGAATTTAGGAAAATCAGTACTGATGAAGCTTGTTCGAGACAAAAGCAGTGAGACTCAACCAAACAAACGCCAGCCAGCTAAAGCGAAGGCATCACGCAGACGAGCAGAAGATATGCAGACGCGTTCTACATCTCTGTTCGCAGATGCCAGCCAGCGAGGAGTGACACGACGCAGGGTTATGAGGCGGTTATGGCCCCTCGCGAGCTGCCCGAAAGCTTTTTAATACTCGGAGAAATAGCGATGGTCTTCGTTGATCAGGCCAGGCGGCAAAATATGACTTTCGAGATGCGATATTCAAATACTTTTCTAACGCGTAGATTCGGGAACTTGAATAGATTATTTCTGTTTTCTTGGCCTTTAAAGCGTTCAAAATCTAGCCATTTTATTAAAAAATTAAATGCTCTTCGAACATTTTTATGCACTTGCATGCGAGAGGTTTCATTTGCAAAGTTTCGTGAAATAGTCCTGCCCCTTTTTCTTCATACGCAGAGTAAGTGGCTTTTCTTCTTATAAAGGGTAATTTTATTTGTATTTAAAACATATTTATATAAATTCTGAAAATATGAATTCTGAATATATGAAATAATCTAGCTTTGAGGATTCACATTTTGCTAATTATTTTTTATAACAGTAAATACAAATTGTACTGTGTATACCTTCTTTATGGAAACTCTCTAAGGTAGAATTATAGCGTTGAACTATACTTCTCGTCACTCATACTTCTCGACTGACCCATCTTTCTCGTCCGTCATACATACGGACATCTCTAATTTTTTCGATGTAAATGTATAGAATTTCTTGAAACGTTTGTCAGCTTTAACGATAGAGCGTTTGCAAGACATTTCAGTTTGTTTTCTTTAGATCTCTTTTAATTAACTAATTACAAAATTTATTTACATATCCGTTTAGAAATCGTGAAGATATTACATTGCCAGAAGGCTAATATTGTTTTTTTGCAATAAGAGAGAGGAAAATAAGGATTTAGTTATTATTGTTTCCTGTTCTAAACATTGTAAACTAATGTCAGATTATTCAGGCAGAATTCTTGCAAAATTCTTGCATCTGCATCAACCTTCGTACGTCATAATGTAAGCTGACTTAATTCATAGCGTGCGGTAACCTTGTTGCAAACTTTGTTGCCCCGCCAAAATAATTCCAGCAGGCTCTGAATTCGGCGCACAGGAAGGCTGATGAAAGCGACGCCCGTTATGCGATATTTATTTACTTTATAAATTGAAGCAGATAAGCGGGGGCGCACGCGAAAGAGCGTCACGCGAAACTTTAAGAGCTGCTGCCGGCGGCGGCGCCCGGCGCAGGCTGTGGGCGTAAGCAGAGTGCTAAGAGTTCATCAGGCGGCGTACGCAACGGGGAAGAGTGGGAGGGCTAAACTCATCCTGCGCGGGCCTCTTCCATGCCGGCTCCGTTGCTCCTGCTCGCGACGTTTGCTGCCCGTGCGTAAGCTCCTTCTGCACTAGCACTATTTCTCGCTTAAATGAACGTTCATTCATCCTTCATTCATTCATTCATCCTTCATTCATTCATTCATTCATCCTTCATTCATCCTTCATTCATCCTTCATTCATCCTTCATTCATTCATTCTTCATTCATTCATCCTTCATTTATTCATTCATTCATTCATCCGTCCGTCGGATTTTATTCATCCAGTGGATTTCATTCATCCATCCGACGGTGACTGCATATTTCTCCGCCTGTCTGTCTCCCCATTTCTTGCCAGCATCTCACTGTCTCTAGGCCAGCTTCACTGTCTGCCACATTGCCGATTCACCTCACTCTTGTCTGCTTCATTGCGTGTCTCGCTGCCTGTCTGTCTCGTACCAAATCTCTTCAATTTCTCTTCTCTTTAGTTTTTTCCCTTTTACATTGGCCTTTTACCGCATTTTTGTCGCTACTTGTCTCGCTCGCACAAACGCTCTCTTCACATTTTCATTCTTTTATTTGTCACTCGCAATTTGCTAAGCTTACTCCCGATATTTTAGTAGACCTCCTCTTTAATTTTGGCTATTAATGGCTATAACATACAAGTAATCAATAAATAATAAAATGTAGCTAACACCATTTTTGGAACATTAATCGTGATCTGCGCTTGTCGCGTGTCATTTTTTTCTTTTCTATTTATGGATTTTTTTCAATTTAAGAAAAGTATGATGGATAAAAAAGCAACTCATTGAGTGCGCATATATCGTAATTCGCCCAGCAACGAAGTTCAACTTTAGAGCGCCAGCCTACGAAACAACACGTTCAATCGAAAAATTGCAACTGATATGAATTTATGAAATGAACATGAATTTATCTATGAAAACAATCATGCTATATTAACTATTTATTAAATCATCTTTACTTTGGCAAAGGAGGGGAAATCGTGTAGTACATTAATGGTAAATGTTTGAAAGCTATCAACGTTTCTCGTTGCATTTCTGAAACGGATGATTCAAAGTGCGATCAGTGTTGTTTTTTCTCTTGTTAGAAAAAAAGATGAAAGGAAAACATATTCAGATCCAATGGAGTGCTAAAAATCCATCAATTTTTGTGGAACTACTTCAAAATAGTTTGGTACAAGATAGTGGGAAATCTCACGTTTACTCGAACGCTTGGAGGTACAAACACGATTACGTGGATGTTTATCTACTTCTACAACGCTTAAATACATTAATTGTAGGTCATGACGAAGTAATCTCCCTCTAAGCAACCCTTTTCTTCAAGTTTTCAGTTTTTCAAAACAAAGTAGATTGACTTTTTTTCCTTGAAAGTTGTAACATTTTGACCGGATATACTGATTTAACACTTAGTAAGCATTAGTTTTACTTTTCCTTACAGGTAAATCAAGTCTGGCACTTTGCATAGCACACTATGATTGAAATATGTGAAGATTTATGCAGCAAAAACGTCAAAAATATGTCCTACGAAACGTATTAACGTATCACAACACTCATATTTTACAATTTTGCGTACAGTACATTGATGTTGCTCTACACTCTCACTATATCATTTAATGAAATAACGAAGTGTAGTATTGGTTAAATGCCACAAAGACGAGTCAGCCCTTAAATATATTTTTACAATTTTAAAAATATAACCACGTTTGGACGCAACTGACAACCCATTAGCACTTCACGCTATGAAAAGGCAAACTTTTTTAACTTATCCCAGCGTTTTACGCTCACATTTTCGAACCCTCTTTATGCGTTATGGGAATTCAAGACACGTGTGTTAGTTCATCAGCGTTACCGATTGTCAAGACTTAGTAGAACGTAAAAGTACTCACAACGATTGTGATGAATTGGCCGTCATAAGGCAGTCATCGCCCTAGGCTCCACCTCGTGTCATTACCTCTGCCTTCGCCGTCACCGCCTCCATCTCCGCCACCGCCGACGCCGCCCCCACCGTCACCGCCCCCGCCGACGCCTCCGCCGTCGCCGCCCCCGCCGACCACGGCCTAACACGGCGCTCGCGCACATCGATATTTGCGATTATTGTGAGGAACTTGGTGAAGTTTTTGTAATGTTTTATTTCTGTTGTCAATTAAAAAAAAAGATTGTGATTCATGCTTCCATTTCTTATCCAGAACCTTGTATTTCCCATTCCTCTACTCGAATCGAACGCCATATGGCCGTCATCGCCTTAGGCTCCTCCTCGTGTCATTACCTTCACCGTCGCCGTCGCGCGCGGCCGTCCTCCCGCCCGCGACCGGCGGCCTGACCGGGCTCGCGCGTCATTCGATCGACGCGGCGGCAGAAGGGCACGCGGGCGCACGGGCGTGCGGGCGCGGCACGCGCCACGGCGTCGCGACCCACGCGTCTCCTCCGCCCCGCCCCTGCCCCCGCGCCCCTCTGGCGCACCGACGCGCTAATCGAGAGGCAGCTGCGTCTACCTCGCCCAGCCCCGCCCCCGCGCCCGTCGTCTGGTTGTCTCTCGCCACAGAGAGCTCCCGCTCCTAGCTCGTTCCTTCCTGCTCCGCCGCTCACTGCCACGCCCCCCCCCCCGTCTTGTGGGCGGCCCGGGTCGGAGCGCTGCGTGATTCAGCCTTGCCTTCCTACGCGCGTGATCCCATTCCATTTTTCTTTGTCGGTTGTCGCGGCTCCGACACCTACTACCTAGCAGCGCTAGTTCCTATCTGCTCTCACTTTGTTGGCGTGTTTTTATTTAACTACCGACGTGTCTTTCTTCTCGCTTGTTCGGTTTCTCTTTCTCTCTCCTCATCCGCTTTCTAACTCTCTCTTTTCTTCTCTCCTCTCGCTCTAACTCTCTCTCTTTTCTTTCCTCGTTGCTCGCCCTCTCTCTCTTCTCTTCGCTTGTCCCCCTCTCTGCTTCCTTCCGCTCAGCTTCCCTCTTTCTCTTCTTTACATCTCTCTTCAGCCTCTTGACTTCTGTATCACACCGCATTGCTTGTATTCACAATGAACATACGTCACTTTTCAGCCGTTCCAATCTCAAGTTACTACTTCCATTTTCTGTAAATAAATGAAATCTATTAATGCGTCAAATTTATCGTCGTTTGATCGTATATCTAGCGTCACTTACATGTCTAGGTATTTTTGCGAAGTAAAAGAAAGCATTCCATACGTGTCTCAATGAGTCGTCGTCTCTCTGTCATAAAGTATATAAAACCACAATATGTCCCTAAATTAAAGGAATTTGCATCAATTTTCTGCCCTTTCAGATCGATCTATGCCGAAACGATTTTCTTCAGATGAATACAGAGATGATAGTTTTGAACGCACAAGACTCGGCAATTCTTTTTTTCTAAGTACCTCATAAAAGAGAGCTCCGTTGTTTTAGAAAAAGAAATTAAATTTTCAGTTCATTTAACAAGAAACAGAAGCGTGTTGTTATTTGATAAAAGAGTGTAATGAGAAATTTTTCAGACACCACAGAGAAATAGAGAAAAAGCTCATTTGCTCCTTACGCCCAATGAAGCAAGTCGTTAATGTATTTCACAAAAATTAATGGTCTAGACTTTTAATGAAATCGCTGAATAGCGGCTTAACATAAAACGACACCACTACCTTCCGGCTTCTTGGTCCAATCTTATACCGTTTGTTTCGCTCTACGAGCTTTTCGTGCCGCTTTGGTCTGCTTCTACCCTTTTGACCTCATCGTTTTCCCCTCCGCTTTTCTTCCCCGCTGTCTGGTCCTCCCACCGGCTCAACTACCCCCCCCCCTCTTAGCGGCGAACGCGTGCCGCACACGCCCAGTCTCGCTATCTTGCGGTCGTCGCCACAGACTGTTCTCTTTCTCCTTTGCCTGTTGTATAAGAAAATAAGAGAAAGACGAATTGAGTGGGATAACGCCGTCATGAATCATAGTTCCTTGCCATTCCAGGCAGAATTTCGGTATCGCTCGTTTTTCTAATTTTTTCGTTTTTTTATGTTTCGTTTCCCCTCCTTAAATTCAGTATCTTCCTTATTCTTATAGATTTTTTCCGATACTTTCATAACGTACATAATAATTTTCCCACTTGATTAGTTCTCTTTGCTTCATGCGTTTCCGACTCTTCTGTCTCTGTCTCTCTTCCCCTCTCTTCTGCTCTCCTGACTCGTAAATCTGCACCGATGTCTTTGCCTCATCACACAAACGAACAGTACGATTGCGTTTTCTTGCTTGTATTCACGTAATATCATCTCTCTCCCGTTTTTCATGTTCCATTCCGAATCTGCTGCCTTTCTACATGGTTTCTTCGGGTTTCGCTAACATTTGGACGCGCTGCTTACCCACGCATTCTTAAAAAAACTCGCCCCACCCTATCTTCCTTCCCCCGCCACGTTTGTCTCCGTCCTCCCCAACCCTCTCCGCCCCCGACGCGGCGCACCTCCAGCGGTTACCGTCTCGCCTCATTACCACAATTCGTCTGGCGGTTACTCGCCCCGTTTCGCCACACCACATATCAGCCCCTTCCCACACAAGTCTTCGGTTATGGTCCCCCCCCCCAAATTACTCTGCCGCGTCGCACCCTTTCCGGTCAGTCGCACCGTGTGTTATCGCCGTCTCTTTATTTTCCTCGTTTGTTTACGATAAACACGGCAACATCGCCTTGAGTGTAATATCTTGTGCCTTTTAGTCTGTGCCTCGTAGTATTAGAATCCTTACATCTCTCCCTCCCTCTCTCTCTCTCCCTCCCTCCCTCTCTCTCTCTTTCTGCCTTTCTCTCCGTCTCTCTGTGTGTCTGTCTCTGTATCCCATACCCTCTTCATCAGCCTTTTTAACTCTCCTTTAGCCTCAACATATCCTGTCTTCCTTTTTCTCTCACGATCTCCATTTCTGTCTGGCAGTCTTACGCCTGACGCTTCATACTACGCCCTGTCTCTATCAGTCTTTCTCACTCTCTCACTCTTTCCTTCCTCGCAATCTTAGTTTTCCTGCTTCCCCGCAGGCTCTCATCTCCCAGCATGGGCCCGCAACGCTCTACCACCCCATCCCCGACTTATCCCCGCCTCCCATCCCCATCCGCCCCGTCCTCCTCCGAGCCACGCCCGACCGCACGCGCCCTCCAGTCCTCACTGTCTCGCCTCATTACCACAACTTGCCAGGCTCTCCCCTCCCCTCCTCCCCCTTTCTCAGCACCGCTGCCGCTCAACGTGCGCACGCAAATCCAGAAAATTTCCACTGGGACTCCCCAAATGGTAGACGAAATTAAACGAAGTGTTAACACATTAATTTTCAACTAAATTACAGTGCGTGCCTCACAGTGTTTCGCGGGCGAGCGCTCGGTTGAAGGCGCGGCAGGAGCGCGCAAATACGCGGAAGGGAGTGCGATTTACATCATATAATGATGTAATGAATTTTTATAAGACAAATAAGAAACGGCGGCGCGCGAAATGAACTCTGCCTCCTTGCTTTTGGGACCGCTCCGGGCGCCGCCCCCTGCAGCCCCCTTTTCCCAGCGACAGCTTAGAGATTACAAAATGGCTTAGAAGACACCCAATATTTGTGAGGTTGGCGAAGGTTATAGTCTCGCGATTTCAGGGGCGGATCCAGCAGATCGTTTTGCGGGGACCATCATGGAGTTTTGTTAAATAATAAACATATTTGTAATAATTTTGTATATTAAGTATATACTGTAGATGTGATACTATACAATTGTCGAATTGTTTAGATATTTACATAATTCTAACATAAATTAATATTTAAATAAATTTTGCCAAATAAAGGAAGGTAATGAACGAAAACTCAAGGCCATTTTGTGACGGGAGGGGCATAGCCACCATGTCGCCCTTCTGTATCCGCCACTGCACAGTTTATCATCAAAATGGCTACCTATTACATCTACACATTTACGGGGTAGTGAGCATTAACACTTCATAACATACCCTGTATGAAGACAAAAGAACAAGATGTTGAACTCCATATCACTCTACGTCACAGGAACAAAACTGTTGCCGGCTCTTACGCGTTGATGAAGAAAGATACAATCCGCCATGATGAACTGCATAAGTTGATATATTTCATTCCGAAGAATACATGTTAAAAAAATATATGAAATAATTAAGAATGAAAAATATATATGAAATAATAGAATATGAAATAATTAAGAATATATCAAGTAAATAAGAAGTTAAATAAAGAATATATGAAAAATTGTTATTTCTTCAGAAAATATTAAAAAATAATAATAGTTTAATGTAATTATATATATTTTAAACAACATTCTTGAAATTACAAACTGTTCTCCACTGTCTTTTTAAATTACAGGATACCGTTTTGCAAATGTTATATTTATATTCAATTACCGAATAATTAAATATGTTTTAATTCAGTGTTTGGTATCTAAAACCACAAACATTCCAAAACAACATTAAACAATACATTTGCCTCGAAATTTCGAAAGAAGCAGTCGATTTCATAACATGAATTTTTATTATAAATCCAGTTATCATAGTGCTTGAAAAACATTTGCCTCACTTGTTTATAAACCATTAGTATGAATGTCTGGCTTACAAATTTTATTCAATACGTAGGTACTTTATATCAAACTGCTCTCTTTCTTGTTCTCCCAATCTTTCAATAATGACAAGTTTTCGTATTTTCCCCTCTTCTTTCCGTCATACGTCCATTCATATGGCTCAGACGTAGGCATCCCTCACCCATGAACATTCGAATGTGAGTTATAAAAGTTAAAAAAAATTCTAATCATTTTTATCCTTGAATATTTTGCATTCTTATACGAAGTAAATGTACGAGGTATCAATGTTAACTGCAAGTCAAGAATCATATTTGGTAAACATAAAATTGAGAGACTGCATTTTCTTGACATCAAAAAATATGTTGAATTTATCGTAGTTGTCTATATCAATTGTTATTATCTGTATTTTTGTGAGTCTTTGCCGTGAGATTACTGCTGATATTCTTCCCGAATAACATCGAGAGAGCAGATAATTTGATTGCGTCATGGAGGACCTTGGCTAAATGGAGGGCGACGGTCCCCACGTCCCCAGTCCGCGCTGAGGCGCCTCGCAGACGCGCTTATTTCCTCGCCCTCAGTTTCAGCGGCGGCGGCGGCGGCGGCTCCTCAACTTCTGCTCGGCCATTCAATCCACTTGCGCGGCCCACGCTCCCTAATTCCCGCCGCCGCCGCCGCCACCGTCTACGCCAAACTCCGCTACAGCTACTGCCACTATGACTATCACCGCCGCCGCCTAACTCTGCCGTAGCTACTGCCACTCCAACCACCATCACCGAACTCCGCTGCAGCTACTGCCACTGTCACTATAACCATCATCGCCACCGCCTAACTTCGCTGAAGCCATTGCCACTACAACCATCACCGCCTACGCCAAACTCCGCTACAGCTACTGCCACTGCCACTATAACCATCACCGCCCCCGCCCAACTCCACTGCGGCTACTGTCACCGCCACCGCCTATTTTCACTACAGCTACCGCCACAGGCTCTACAACCTCTACCGCCACACCTTCACTTCCGCCACCATGTCACTGACTCCACCACCCGCACTGCCACCGAATCCGCCACCGCTCCGCCGCCGTCCCCAACATTGCCGCCACCACCGCTAAATTTCGCTACATCCACTGCCACCACCACTACAATCGCCATCGCCAACAGCTCCGCGTCCATGACACTGACTCCGCCACCGCCACAATCCCCGCGTTCGTATCACTGATTCCGCCACCGCCACCACCTCTGTGTCCATGTCACCGACTCCGCCACAGCCACTGGCACCATCTCTGTCATAGCCGCCCCCCTCTGTCACTGACTCCGCCTCCGGCGCCGCCGCCCCTAACATTGCTGCCGCCGCGGGTACATTTTGCTATAGCTACTGTTACAGCCACTACTATCGCAATGGCCATTGCCAACACCCCCGCGTCCGCATCACTGGCTACCACTGCCACCGCTCCCGCATCCGTGGCACTGACTGCCACTGCCCCCCGCGTCTGTGTTACTGACTGCCACTGCCAACGCTCCCGCATGTGTCACTGGCTACCACTGCCACCGCTCCCGCACCCGTGTCACTGACTGCCACTACCGCCGCTCCCGCATGTGTCACTGACTGCCACTGCCACCACCCCCGCGTCCGTGTCACTGACTCCGCCACCGCCAGCCTCCCGCCGTCATCACCACCTCCTACTCTGGCACTCCGCTTCCCGAGCGTGTCCTCGCTTCTTTCCGCCGCCTCCTCTCTGGCTCTCGCGGCGGCGCCTCCTCCCAGCCACGCACCGCCACCTCGCTCGTGATGAGCCGCCAGCCCGACTTCGGCGTCTGCGCCACTCGCAGCTGCTCTCCCTCGTCGCTGGCGCTGACCCTCTCCTTCGGCAGCGGCCCTGGCGTCAAGCACCACCAGACGACCCGCTCCGCGGGACTCCCCGCACCACTTTTTTTTCTTTCCTTCTAGGAACGGCTGAAGCATATGGAGAGGCGGAACACTTCTAGAAGGTACTATACAAGATTATAGTGATTCAAATAGCTACGGTTATTACGGTACGGTGTGGCGGTAATTGGCTGTTGATAAAATAATCGAAAATTTAATTGGGTAAATTTTACTTGTTTTTCTCGCGTATTTCCACCTCAAGACGAAGCTTCGGTCATTGGACTAGTGAAAAGTAATAAAACATTGCCCAAACGCGTTTTTCGCCGAAATACAGATTAGGCAACCTTCCATCGCTTAATTAATGCGCTAAGTTAATTTAAAAAAACTCATTTGACAGGTGTTCCATTTAACAGTTTGCTAAAAAACGACTTGTGCCCCACCTCAACCCGCGCCTCTGTAGTGGTTCACATACTCCGCTCTAAATCACAACATCCCTTTCTATCTTTGGTCTTTTCAGTTTTACTGCGGGCCAACTTTATCCGTTTCCCTCGCGTCATCTTATAATTGTTCGTCCTTCTGCCACGCCTCTTTCCCTCTCACGCCGTCGTCGGTGTCTCCTCATGGCGTTAACTGTTTTCTCTACTCACACCCGTTCTACTTGTCTCTATGACGAGTCTCTATTCTCTCCTCTTTCTCCTCGGATCTACGCTTGCACATCCCGCTCCTATCACGCCGCATGCCCCAGTCGCTCTTCTCCGCTGGTGACGGCATTGTTTTCTCATGACGAGTACTGTCCCGTCGTACGGCCTTGCTTAACGCCACTTTTAGTTTTCGGCGAAGTATCTTTTTAAAATAAATTGAATAATATTAGAAAAAAATGTTGGCTTTGCAGAAGAGGGCACGGCCCTCACGCACCCTCCACCACTGCGGCTTACACATTTCCGCCATGCCTGTGACCACCCCATCACTTCGCTGTGACACCATAATTACTGTTAACTGCTCTCCGCGATTGTCGGCATCGCGTCCGGTCACTAGGAGCATATTCCTCCGCCTACTTCCGCTTTCCTTGTCTTCACCACGCGCAGCCTCCCTTAAGATAAGAACTTAGATTACAATTGGCTTAATCGGTAGCAATCGTAAAGTGTACAAATAAACTAGTAGGAAGGCCCGAAGAAACGCAACTATTCCTATAAGTGTTATTTCTCAACAACTACTCATTGTCTTAAAGTGACTGTCATCAATGAAAGATATAAAATGGAGAGAAAAAGTAGATCACGAAATAAATAGCTAGATTTAATATTGGAGGCGTACGACAGGATAGAAAATAAATTTGAACTTTGATTTTTTTTATTTTAGAAATTTTAGAGAAATCAGAACTGTTACATGTTTATAAATCTAATTTCTTCGGTTCGAGGAGAAAATCTAAAGGAACAAAATAAAGACACTTTCCAGAAAATTTTGAAAATGTCAAATTTGCGGTGCACTATTTACCTGCTTAAAATCTCATTCTTCCTTTTAACTCCAGTTTATTTCACTTCTCCTATCCACTGTCCACTCTGAATTTAGTCGTTGGTCACTGCGGTAGACAGTATCATCTCCTGGTCGCAGGAAGTGGAATAATCGCACCTGCAGCACTGTCAGCAGCGTCTCATCTAGGTTTACGCACTGCTACATCTCTTCTGGTGAGCCTCCAAAGTAACTTTGCCCATCTGCTCCGGGTCTGCAGAAAAGTGGTCTGCAGGAACTCCAGTCGTATACTCCAGAACCTACAGCCGCAGTCTCCAACATCAGCCCACTCTTTACGGATGGTCTCTGTCAATGACCCCGACTACTCCTCTCAAAACTCTGCTGCTCTGTCTCAACTCACTTGAAGCGCGTTCTGCTGTCGCCCAACGACCTCCACATTGCTGCCAACCCACCAGTGCGTCCGCCACCGGCGCCTTTCATGCCCAGTCCCGCCTCAGGCCCGCGCCTTGCTCCTAAGCGTCACTCTGACTCCTGCTCTGCCACTTCCATTGTGCCAGCACCCCCCCCCCGCCCTCCTGTGTCCACCTACGCTCACTACCCCATCTCTTATTGTCCCTCTGCGCTTCCTAACCAGTGCCAGTGTTCATAACCTTACGCGATCTTCTCCTCTCCACTCTACCTCCATTCTGCTACGTTCAACCCTCTTTCATTCCCATCTTCCCGCCTTTACCTGCCCCTGTTCCCTTCTTGCCCATTTCCTGTGTCCGCAGTGTCTCTCTCCTCGCTCCTGCGCGCTCTTCCTCGCCTCACTCTCCCCGCCATGCACCATTCGGTAATCCACCGTTCTTTATCGGCCCTCCACAGCCTTCCACACTCCTTACTCCTTTCCTCCTGTTCGTCCCATCCCGGCGCGTTTTCTCTCCAGTCCCTTCCACACCCTCCCACCGCGTTCAGTGCGCCTCGCCTTATATTGCTCCGCTACTCCCGGCCGAGCTTGCCCCAGCACGTCCCAACCTCCTCTGCCTCGTCCTGCCCTCACACCCCTCCACTCCACTCGCGTCCTCTCCGCCGCCGGCCTCGTGGTGTGCGCCGCGGCCACGGGCGCTCTCGCCCGCAAACAGAACTTTGGCCGTAAAGCTAATAAGGCAAAGCGCCGATAAAAAGGCGCTCAGCTCGGGCTAACGGCGGAGAGCGCGCGCGGCCGACCGCCCGATGGGCGATAGCGGCCGTCGGCGCCCGCGGCGCCGGAGCGGGGCCGCGGGCGGGTGTGGCAGAGGCGGCGGCCAGGAGATGGGATGAGCTGGAAGTGGGAAGTGGGACGGCAGGCAGGACAGGAAGTGGCAGGAAGAGTGCGGTCGAGAGACAAGGGAGGCGGAGAAGGGAGACGGGGCGAGCGTCGGCACAGGGTGGGCGGAGCGCTGGAGAAGGCGGCGGCGAAATGGAGAAAGCCAGGGGATGGCTGGGCCAGGAGGCTGAAGGTAGGGGCACTCAGTTAGTTACTCCGCTCGTGCGCGGAAGGGCGGGGTTGGGTAAGTGAGGATGCGGGACGGGTAGGACGTCTCGAAAGAGAGCGGGGCCGAAAGAAGTGGGACGGTGACCGAGAGTAACGGACGAGCAGGGTTATGGAGGGAGGAAGGGCTGGGCGGGTGGTGGCCGGGAAGGGCGGGTGGAATGCGGAAATGGGGTGAGGACGCCTGCCGAAATGGGCCTTTGCGGCTTCGAGGCTGGCGAGCGTGGATGGTGTCGAGTGTGAGACAGGATGGGGGGCTCGCGGTTAGGAAGGGTTGGAGGCGATCGGCGGAATGAGGCGGAGATGGGGAGAGACGGAGTAGGACGGTACGGACCGGGGTGGGGGTGGGCGGTGCTTAGCGGAGAGGGTTTTGGACTGGCTGCGCTGGGCGACGGCGGAGAGGTGTGGGGCGAGGCGGGGCAGCTGGGCGGGTTAGGCGGGCAGGGCGTGGCTGGGCCGGGGGTGCGCGGACGGGCTGGCGCAGGGAGCAGGGTTGAAGAGCGGGCAGGGGCGGCAGGCAGGGCAGGCAGGCGGGAGCGGGGCGCGGGAACGAGCGGGCTAGGACGGCGGGGTAGGACGGGCGGCCAGGGTGGGCTGGGGCGCCCCGACGGTCAGGGCCGGGTGAAAGGTTACGGGGCCAAGACCTGAGGCGGGAACGGGCATGAGACGCGTCGGAGCGGTGCGGAGCGGCGCGGAGCGGGGCGGCGGCGCGGCGGGGCGGGGCGGGGCGTGTCGCTGCTCGGCGCGGGCGGTGTGGGCGGCGGGGTTCCGGTCGGAGGCAGCCGCGGTCCGCTACTCGGGAGATGCGGTCCGGGCCGCGCCGCGCCGCGCCGCTCACACGTGTGGGCTCGCTCGGCCGCGCCGCCGGCCGGTTTGACCACTGGCAATCGGGTTAGCGTTCAGCGGCGTGCGTGCCCGTGTAAACTCACCGCAGGATGAGTTGGGCGCAGGCTACAAGGAATGGCAATGCTCAAACAGCTACTCACCTGGAACAGGGAGAGAGAGAGAGAGATCGTGAGTACACAGGAGCGTTAAATATATGAAAGAAGGACAAGCATTCAGTAATATGTACAGAATGCAATAATCCATTGAATAATTACATAAAAACACTGAAAACCATTCTTAATAGTATTTGGAGTATGAACGTCTGTCTCCAGTGAAAAACGTACAGACTCTGCCTTTTACAGATAATTGTAATAGTGATGCGAAATAAGTTTTGAACTGCATACTGTCATTATTATTATTATTATTATTATTATTATTATTATTATTATTATTATTATTGACAAAACAAGAGGCATTGAATTAACAGGGAGATTCCAATTTTTTCTTCACAATATCTGCATGGAATCAAAACTCAAAATTTGTAATGTGTATGTACATGTGAATGAGTTAATATCGAACTGCCTTCATAATTCAACATGAGCCAACATCAGATAACACTTTCACAAAGAGAATGTGTGACATTACGCCCTGAGGAACTGCATTACGCCCTGAAGAAGGTCGCGAAACGGTGACCGAAACGTCGGCACCTTCACCATGGACGCTGCGTCACCCGACAGCCAAGTAAATACTGACTCCGGCCACGGAAGCCCACGCTCTCGTTGATTTACAAGTTAGCTATGTCTAGAATGCACCAATGAAAAAAATTACATGCCACCAGAATCCGAGCCCTGCTTATGAATATGTTTCTGATGTTTCACGGCTTCGGTTCCAGCAGTATATTTTATGAAAAAATAAGTGTTCCGTTTTCGGTTTCGGTCTCACCATCGAAACGCTTTTTTAACGGTTTTCGGTTTCGTATCGGTTTTTTATGTCTTTTCGGCATACCCGCAACAACGCCAGGGGGGCATGTGGACAGCAGCAGGAAGGTCAGGCGGCGCGTGTGGTCCCTGGCGCCAGGAAACGCCCCCTCCCGGCAGAGCCCCGTTACTCCCGGCATCCTGAAGATACGCGAACAATGGCCCCGTGGTGGGGCCGCAGTGCGGCAACGCGCGCCGGACCTTCAGTCGTTCCATTCCCTTCTTCCCACACGCAGGCTCCGAACAGGTTTGCGTTTAATTGTGCTTTATGTTCGGGACCGGCGCACCTGCTCGCGAACAATGGTATCAGGCGTCGCTTCAAACCGCACATCATGTCTCTTTCCACGACGGACACGAAATGTCACTGACATCGAGCACATGTAGACTTAAGTAAATACGGACACTATCATCACGCGAAAAGGGGCTCATTAGTTACAATAATGGCTCGGGAAGAGTAGTAAATCTGTTTCGTTTACTTTTGCATTTCCCACGTCAATTATCACGGAGGAGTAATTGCGACGTGGTCTCTCATTACCTCAGATTAGCGCACTAATGATCAAATCGTGCATAACAAACGGAATATACACAATACGCGGATGGCCCCCCGGCATTATGTTAACCAGAGCGCTTTCATCTTCTTGATTGCGTTCTCACGATAATTAGCCCCCGGCGGAACCTGAGAGGTGAAGCGGTGCTGCGGGGAAGGGCTGCGTGGAGTGGCTCGGGGCTGCAGGAGGGGAACAAGGGAAGGAAAGCTCCGAGGGGCAATTTCTAAGAAACAGGCGCACGTCTCGAGCCCGTCTCCAGATGAACTGTTGGGAGATTTGCGCTTAAGAATTGCGGTATCGGCGGATATAATATTTAGTTTCTCTGACTTGGCGCAGCGGCCCGTGTACAGGCCTACCAGCGACGATCCGGCCACGCGGCCATGGTTTAAAGAGGTGGGTTAAAGTGTGGTTGGTACGAAGTCATCCCCACGACGTATTCTGGTCTTCTCAACCTCAGAAGTTAATTTTCTCGTTACACAGCAACATATACTGGAACATTGCAAAGAAAACGTACATCTTGTCTGACCCGGAATCGAACTCGAGTTTCGACATGGAAAGAAAGCACGCTCACCGATGAGCTAAGCCAGGCCGATTTTATCAGAATATATTAACCAGTAGGTGTGCATACTAGAGAAATCAGGAGGTGCGCGCACTCTCCCATAAAAATTTGAAAGGGACCCTTGCCTTGGTAATAGAATATTTCATTTCTGTCATTTGAACTGATTATTATATTCTCTCTATATTAATTGTATCGTTCCAGTTATAACATTATTCTATTTGTTATTTATTTAGTAGCAAAATGTTACGTGTAAGTAAAGTTCAATATAAAAGCGGTCTCAGAAATATTGAAGTCTCTTCCTCTTACTTTAGGTTGCGCTGAACTATTTTAATATTATTATTACTACATTTACATAAATCAACCGTGAAACCACTTTGTGTGAAGATTCTCTACGTCAGACAACTTTCTAGAATCGAATCATGTAATCCTAAAGTAATAAGGCCATAATTCAAAATTCGCTGATTCTGTGTGCACAAGCAAATTGAAACGGCTTTCTCTTGTCCGGGCAATTTATATCCCGGTAATTTATAATTGCAATTAATTTAATTTATAATATGTATGTCCAGGTAATTTATAATGAACCTTCTACATCTACACAATTTCTAGCAACAGTGTAAAAACCATCATCCACAAGATTCAGGTAATTTGTAAAGAATCTAGTACACTGATTTATTTTCCAGAAACTGTGTAAAAACCATCATCAACAAGTAGACAGATCACGTCCGCGAATTCTTTCCCGGAATCGATTCCACTAGTCGGAACGCCATCGATTCCCCTTGCTGCGACTAATTTACTTGCCCAAAGCGACGCCAAGTTGCAACTTATTACCGTCACAGCGCTACATCTTCGTCGCTTCGCTGCGTCTGAACCGCCACGTCACAACGTTTACTGCAGCACCGTAGACAGCCCGTCCGCCCAGCGCCGCCCTGCGTCATCCCGCGTCGCGCCGCCACTGCCCGCCGCCTCGCCCGTGCCGCCCCGCGTGCCTCCCCCCTCCTCCCCGCCACTGCCCCCGCCACGCGCAATACGCACAGCCTTCGTCGTCCCGCCCACCCCCTCAGCCCGCCGTATATCGACCATCCCTCACAGCCTCACCCATCCCCTACAAAGCCTGCGCCCATTCCTTCTGCCGCAGCACAGCCCCGCCCATCCCCCCAGCCCCGCAGTATCGACCATCCCCACAGCCCCGTCCCATCCACGCAGCCACCCAGCCCGGCAGCCACGCCCAGCCCCCGCCCGGCCCTGACCGCAGTCCGCCCATCCCCGCAAAAGCGCGCCCATTCACGCTGCCCGCCCAGCGCCTCCCCTGCGCAACACCTACTGCCTCCTCCCCGTCCCGCATTCTCGCCACCCTGCGTTCTCCCGCCCTTTGACATCAACCGGTTCCGCCCCTTCAACCTAGCCGCCCCCGCCCCGCCCCGCCACACCCTCTCCGCTCCACTGCGTCCCTCTCGACTCCGGGGCGACCCTCTGCGCTCCGCCTGGCGCCGTCTTCCCTGCGGATCGGGGAGCTGCGTGTCGGGGGAGAGGGAGGGGGTGGAGCGGCGTCTCCCGGGCGCTCGCGGGCGAGGGATTAGCGAGGAATTAATGGCAATCGGCGCCGCCGGCCCCGCCCCTTCACCCCGCATCGCCCTCACCGCCGAGAGCGCCCACCTCGGGGCGCCGGCCTGGGGCTGGCGCCCCGCCCGCTCCATCGCACAGCGTCGCCACGCTGGCGGACAGTGGGCCCTTCGCGGTATTTGACAGGAACATTAAATATTTAACACTAAAAAACAAACTAGTTAAACAATAGTCGCAATTATATAGTTGACAAAATCGATTTCCAGCACACATTGTAAAGTACAGCGGCGGTAATCCGAGCCTCGCTTTTCCGAAATTTCGTGAGGATATAGAGTGGCGGCAAATTATCCGAGATGGCCTGATGTCCGCAGTCATCAAACAAGCGGAGATAATCAAGAGCTGCCTTTTGACGGGATGGCAACACTGCGTTTAAGGTCACGTGTGCGACGGTCGGTGCCGAAGCCAGTATGTTTGCCACATTGTTGCGACAGGTTCGCGCTCATATATGAATAGTTTTAATAGCATCTGCACAATAAATATTGAATTTGAATTGAATTTGCCTTATTTTACGTGGCGAGACTCGGGCCATCAGGCCCGCTCTTCCGTCTGACAACGCAAATTTCGCTACCCTCCTTTCACCAACTAGGAGAGAAAGGAGGTATTTCTTGGGCGAGAAACAGGCGATTTGAATTTAGCTCAGAGGCGTCATTTAGGCTTGAGGATCTTTTACATGCAAGTAAATCTACGAACATGGGACAGCCGACTTTACTTCCCCTCCGAAGGAAGGCGTACGAAGGATTTTTTCGCCCTTAAAAATCCACGGCTTCGATCGGGTTTGAACCCGCCAACTTGGATACAACAATCCAGTACGCTAACCGTTACACCATCACCGCCGCAAATATGACCTTGTGATGCATTGTAGTTGGAGGTTTTGTTATGTAGTTTCGTTTTATGCTTGTAATTCGAAAGTTTTTGCAATTCGAGGAACCATCAGCCCCAATTACCTCGATTTGTCGCAACTCTATTGTACATTTAAAAGAATTGTTAATATTGACAACTTTCTGAGCACTCGAACTCACTGTAGTCAAAAGGTCATTATACCTAATTAGAAACAACTAAGATGTTTTCACAGCTTTTAAATTTTAAGTATTAAAAAACATTTAAATCTATAACAGTATATCAACAAAATATTGTATCAGAATTCTCAGCGCAGTGGTATACAACAATGATAGGCAAAACTAAAAAGAAGCATCTTCAAAAAATGTATCGTTGATGAGATGTTGGCGATCATCCATCTTGTTACAGACGTTTCAAGATCTAGGTCCCTTATAATTCCATGACATTCTAGTTGAGCTGCCCTTACACTGCGACATGGTGCTTCTTGTTTCGAAGTTGGGTTCCAGCAGGAACACCTTTTCTCTTTTAAAACAATTATTTAAAGAGAGCTGAATGTTCGCAAAGTTCACCTAGTTATTTTGATCGGAAATTTGGTTATTGAAGTGGTTTTCCCTAAAATCATACATTGAAAATGGAAGCGCCCACTACATTTACTGTGTCCTGAAATTTCCAGCGTGAATGCAACCGCCGGCGACGGCTTGACCAGCAGATGTTTGTGGCATTAATATTCGAATTTCATTCATGTTTGCGCCTCGTGGTAACAACATGACTCGATATTGAACAGAAAGCTGCAATTGAGCGTCATACAGCGTGGGCGAATGACTCTGAAACTGCTGAATGATCATGACATTCAAGAGTTTTGATGGAACTGCAGAACTCTGAAAAGTAGGAATAGAGAGAAAATCTTACGAAAATCTACTGCAAACTCTCCGTCAACCTTCTCCATGAGAGAACAAAGGATCGAACTGCATTTCTGAGTTGATCATGAAACAGAAACCGAACACAATTGCTGTTGCAGTAAACAGAGCTAAGACTCTTGAGAAGAAGCAGAGAGAAACAAATCGAACTTACGCAGACATGGAGGTCACCCTTTTGAAAATATTATTCGGAGAGAACGGATTGGAAGCATACACACCTCTGTACGAAGGGTGGCTTCAGGAATTCTTGGAGGGGAGGACAGCATTTTTAAAAATAATTTATTTAAAATTTGGAAGCGTAACATACAAATAAGTTTTTCCTGCATCTTCTTCTACAGGAAGTAGTTTGAATTTAAACTCTGAGGCACCATTTAAAACATTTTGTTTAGAATACGCTAATTGTCAATAGTCTTAAAAAACATTTAAAAATAATGATATTTTAAAGAATTTATAGTTGTATACATTTTCTTTTAATTTACAGAATTATTTATACCACACAATACCCATAAAATACAAAATTGTTTAACACCATACATTTTCGAGGTGGGGGACTTTACCTCCATGCCTCCCTTCTATAACTGCCCTTGTGAGGGACAAGGCAGAGGTGGACGAGGGGGGATGGGTTGGACAAGGGTTGTGAATCTGGGGGGAGAGAGAGGGAGGGCGAAGGCAGGCGACCCGACACAGTTCTCTTCATTTCGTTTTGTTGAAGCGAATCCTTCTTTCCTCCCGTTCCCCAAGCGTTTGCAAGCGCTCACTTCCCAGAAATTGTGCGGAATAATCTGTCACAACGACGGGACTCCACGACGCTAATTTGTCCGTGGCTTATTAAAAAGAGCTTACTCCCCGGAGGTCCTCCTTTAACTAGAGAGGGAATCCGCTTTCGTTCTTGTTTTGATAGTAGTACGTTTATTTTTCAGCGTATTTTGACGTTTCTCTGAAACTGGTATAGCCAATGAATGTCACATTTATTTCTGAGCGTGACAGTGACAAGCTGCTTGTCGGAAAAGAGCTTCGCTGGTTTTGCAACCGGCGCAACTGCGGTTGCGGCTCTGGCAAGTGATACGTCTTCATCAGACACGTTCTATTAACTCGGTGTTTCATTACGCCGTCTTTAAGAAGCACTTTGATTACATTTTGCCTTAAGGAGTTTCCGTGTTCCTAATCGGATTATTTTATCGGTAAATGTAAATGTTGGAGACATCAGGACAGAGAGTAAATTATTGCATCAACGATGGTAATGTGCGAAGTCTCTTCACATGAAATGGAGGTGATTTTAGTTGGGAAAATTATTTACTTAAAGAAGAAAAAACACCCGACGCCCGCTCCCTGGAAATCGAATCGTTTTGATGAAAATTTGTAGAAAAACTTTTCTTAATAACTCAAAAAATGTTCGTGTATTTACATTTCTTCTCATATCAAAGATTTAAAATGACACACCGTAGTATACATTACTTGTATTGTGTAAATGTGTTTTAATTTTTAAAATTATTACTGCAGCTTCAAATCTTCATTCCGTGATAAGAAAATATTCTTGAGCGATTTTTTGACATATATCTTTATGGCGGTAGATCTCGTCGTTATTCTCAAACATACGCCCCAATTCTACAAGAGGTGTATCGGACTCTCTCAAACGTTTAGTGGGGTGAAGATTATTTTCCTTTTAAACTTTCACGAAACCCTTTCACTTGCCTAATATAGAAGCCAGTTTGGCTATATCAGGATCTCGTGTGATACATGATGCATTTTCGTGATCTCATAATTCACTGAAACTGTTCGATTGTAAAGAGAATTTTAATTAAATAAAAAAATAATGTTTGAGTAATAAATATATAAAATTGAAAACGGGAAAAAATTGAGTGTGGTTCACGAGTTAAAAATAAAACTGCCACTGTTAAATACAGCGGGTGATTATTTAACAAACAAAGCGGTCACCGAACATATGCCCGAATATTTTTTCTGTTCCGGAAACGAAGATCTCGCATCACAACCTCGTTTAAAATGTCCTGAGCTTAATATGTATTTTATTGGAATTATTAGAACTACACTAGTAAATAATTTAAACATCCTCAGGGAGAGAGAACATTGTCATTCGACCAAATTCTCGATACTAAACCAATTAAAGGAAACACATATAAGAAAAACTCAACAAAGAAACAAGACGAAGAAAGAAAACACAATAAAGAGAACGCAACTCTGCGAATATATTGTTGTAATTACCTGCAAATAATAAACGTAATTGCACTTGTAGCTTAAACAGTATTGCAAAATATTACAGAAAAATTAATAAATTGTTTAGTCTCCAGAATGAAATGATCAAATTGCTTCAAAAATCTACGACGCACCATTGAGAATTCACGCAGCCAACATCGGTTTGCGACAGATTACGTTCGTTATCCGATCTAGAGTGAAGCAATACGCTGCGATGACTCTGTAACAGAATCGTCTTACAGAGTTTAGGGCATTAGTTGATGTCGCTGCGGTGCCTCTGACCAGGAGGTTCTTGTGTTGGAATACCGAGGCGGTAGGTTTTTCGACACTACCTTCAAATAGCTAGTGGAATTCACTGCCTGGAGGAGAACTCTAGCGGCCGGCTGCTCTGATCGGTAGTTTTCCGTGGTTCTCCTATCAACACGTGGCGAATGCTGGAGCAGTACCCTTACAAACGCGCCAGGGACCGCGTGCGTCCTTTTCTTCCTCTTCCTTGTCCTACTCTCATGCGTTACTTACACACACTTACACTTTGCACTTTACTACCTCACATGACGAGATAACAGTCGTGAGCTTAGAGCTGGTTAGGGCCGTGCCTTGAAGGTGGGTGATACCCGGTAGGGGAAAACCCCACGAGTCAACGTGTAGGTCGCCGCGGGATCTCGCCAGCCAGTTGGGGAAGGTTACCAACAAAGCCACCCTTGAAATATGCACTAGACTTACGAGAATAATGACTTTAGCAGCTGATGCGCCCGGTTGATTGATTGTTAGTGATTTTTGACGCGTCAGCTACGCAGGTCATTAGTCCCGTAAGTGTAGTGTATGTTTTTCACGTGAGGTGGCGGTGGTCTTGCCCTGTAGTGCGGCGAGATCCGGCGCCGACCTACCGACGGTTCGCGGGCGTTTCCGTAACCAGGTATCTCCCACCAGCGGGGCACCGTTCCAGCCGGGATAAGCTCTAAGCTCCGGACCGATCTCCCATGTGTGGTAGTCTAGTACATGTTAGTGTAAGTGTGTGTAAGGGGAGAGAATAGAACAAGGAAGAGGTAGGATAAATCGCGCGCGTTCAGTCGCCCGTTTGGTAGAGTACTGCTCCGCCATTTCCCTGGTGTTGATCGGAGAAACCACGGAAAACTACCGATCAGAGCAGCCGGCCGCTAACAGCTACTGAACTCGACCTAGCTATGGTGTCGAAAATCCTGCCTCGAACCTAGGACCTCCCAGTCAGAGGGAATGCAGTAACATCAATTGATACCCTAATCTATCTCTCCCGGTCTGACGCGCGCGGGATCACTAAACAATCAATCAATAAAAAACTAATCAATTAATAAGGTCTGTGTGTTAAGTGCCTTCTGTAGTAAGATTCCGCACGGGGCCCACTGTGCCGCAGAGGGAAGGAGTCTGACGGCGCGCGGGCGCAGTGAGCAACGATCAATCGGCGCACGCGACGTCGCGCAGACGGAGGGACCGACGCCTCCCCCCACCCCCACACCCCCGCGCCGGACCCGTCCCCCCCACCGCGGTCCCCACAGGCGCCTCGAGAAGAGGCTGCCGCGCGGTCTCCGGCGACAAATCGCGCGCGCGCGCGGGCGTGGTGGCAAATCCCGCGCGAGTGTCCGGCTTCGCGCACCCTCCGCGGCGGCGACGCATAAAAAAATACAAAAGAAAGAAGAAAAAAACGTCTCGTTCATTCGCTGAATCTCCTCCCCGCGTCCGTCGCCAAGGGTTTCATTAAACGCAACGAGCGCTTAAAATAATAATATTGCTTAAGAACTTTTCCCTCGACGGCGCACCGCGCGCACCCGGTCCGGAATTTTTCGGGAGAACGCGCCCTCGCGCACATTACCTCCCCGCCGATACGCACTCGTTTCTTAAAATTGTATGACTTGCGGATTTTACCCTAAAGATACTTTGCACGGTTCGCGTACAACTGGCTTTTTTTGTTTTAGTTCAGAAAAGTGCAGGTGAATGGGTATAGAAATTTCTATAACACCAGATGGCCGGAATGTTGGTAGTTCGTAATGAGAAAAGGAAAAAGAAATTGGATTATGTAATGGGGAATATAATTAAGGAATATTACCTCTTAAGTAAATGGGAGAAAGCGTCGGTGGAGTTTAAGGAAAAAAGTTTTCTTTTAAAGAAAATCTGTGGCAGAGTTAAGAGGAACAATCCGACCCGGAGGTCGTTCAATGTTCATTATGTAATAGGATATTCTATGTAGTAGCAGTTATTTGATAATACTTTAGCTATAATAATTTAGCATAGAAATATCGGCGTAACCTGTGTGTGTGTGTGTCCATCCATGTGTTCGTCATCCACTAAGGACAAGCAAATGGTATCGCTGTCTGCTGGAGGGCAGCTGGTCTTTTGTTTTGAATCCTTTGAATACATTAATATTGTTATTATTGTTGTATTATTATTCTATTATTATATTTTTTCGCATCAAGATCTATGTCATTAGTGACCACTATTGGATTTAATGTTATGGTTACTGTGAAAATGACATGATACAATGGTGATAGGGAGTGAAAGGACAAATACTAATACAAACCATGACCGAGGCGGGACTCGAACCCGCGATCCTTCGGTCCGAGATCGCTACGGCACTACTGACTTAATGATCTCGGTCAACCGGATCAGATATAATAGTTTTGTATTGTTATTATTATTATTATTATTATTATTATTATTATTATTATTATTATTATTATTATTATTATTACTGTATTAATTAGATCGATGGGGATAGATAGGTGCGAGCCACACGAAGATAGTTCAAAATGTAATGTAATAATGCCGGCTCTATTGTTCTCATTGAAATCATTATTTATTCCTCTGGTGGTCTAAAACGAAAATTAATAAAATCAAAACTTAAAAAGACAATTAAAATAGAACTACATGAAATTTCAAGAATGTTCCTGTCTGAACAAGTTTAAAAATAATGGAGTCGTAGAAAATGTCTCTTCTCTATATAAAAAATTTGCAATAAAACTTCACATGCTTATAATGAGCATTTGCGCGAAGAGAGAAACGTTTTCGAGCAAATTTATTATCTATCATTTCTGAAGGCCTAACACCCATAATACCAGTTTTGTGCATTAAAAAAGATTATGTTAAATCTACATTGAATTCATAATGCAATTCAAGCCAATGGCGAATATGACATTAATGAGTAATTTATGTTGCAATCCATATTAATTGATAACCATGATTTTCCAATAACAATACAGTGGCAATGTCGTGTTCCAATAGCGCTTCAAAGTCATCCTGTTCTCAAGGTCCGATTATAATTTCCTAAAGAGCTTCTCAGCATTACCAAACTAAAGAACTTTTAAACATATTAAAATAATAAATGTTTGTAATGAAAATGAATATGAAAACCACTACACCCTCTGCAATTTAAAATGTAAATATTTTACACATAATTATATGAACCACAACACACAATTCTTACAAAAATAGCTGGGGGTTCGAACCAATAGAGCGCTCTATAAACTAAAAAACTAACTAAAAAGTACTCGCTTCCGGGGGGGGCCATGCTACTGTTGAATTCGCCTACTATGACGTCTCTTCTCGCTAGTCCAGAATATCTGCATCACACTGACGGGTCGTTTCTTCTATAAGCTCTTTTATCTTCCTGGAGTTACAACAAGAAACATACTGATTCAACCGACTGGGAGTATTTGCTTTAGATTTTTCTTTTGATCGTCCAGGGCAGATACCTTCGCTTCTCGGGTTGTTATTATTAAATTGTTGGTCATACGAAAAAACATGAATACAAACCGTAACTCGACGTGTAGATAATTAATAATTTCAATCAGGTACATTGATGGCAACAAAGAAAACACGAGTGTTTGTTGTATCAGCTACTAGATGCTAACTGAAATTATGGATAATGTTACACCTCGAAATATTCTACCTGGCCAGGAAAGAATATATTGTACGAAGGGAAACTTAGTCGTTTGTATGTGATGAATCAACACATCTGTAAACTTGTGAGGGCTGTAATGCTTCAATACATAGTCAAAGCAACTGTGAGAAGGGTCCGGATTTTAATGGCCTAAATATTCCCAAAATATGCAAATTTATATAATCTAAAACTTATTAAAATATAACCTCAAAAATTAAGCCGAGGCTTCCACGGTCGGAGGCAATAGCTGTCCGGGCAACGTTGCGTCCCAGGCATTTCTCGCTGACCAAGATCCCAGTTAAGATGGCCGAAATATTGGGAACCGTGCCTGGGACATTTTGTCTTCTAAACAGCGAAGAAACTATGACCTTAAAAAATACAATATAACTGTATATAGGAATAAGTTTAGGAAAAAACGTTTAATTTATTTTATTATAAGTATTACAAATACAATATTCACACCAAAATCAATAATGATTATAGTATTTACTCGTTGTATTCTTTGAAACTAGCACCTTTTTAAAAGGTATCTAAAAAGAATACGAAGAATTGTTTAATAAAACCTACATTTCCCCGTAAGGACTGTCTGCAAAATTACGAGAAAAACCTTGGAACTTCTTGCGGTGGAGCACTTCACTTTTGGCGCGTTTACACTGACTAGTGTGATGTTAATATAGTACGTCGGAAGCTGTCTTTGTCGGCTTCCAGAGCGTTTTGTTGATCCGGCGCTACAATGGGTTACGTCACCGAACCCACTAGTTTGTTTAGCTTCCTATGTAAATTTTAAATAAAGGTTTGTGGTGTAATTGTTTCTTTGTAACAACAGTGATAATGTTGATTGCCGTGATGGAAATTTTGTGATTATGACACATGAAACATTCTCATGTTAGACACATTTTAATATTTTCATTCTTATGTCCTAAATTACATTTGTGTATTTGGCTGAAATATGACTTTTACTATAAAAGGTGAAATGTGTATGACTTTCTATGCACATTAACATTTTTTTATTCAGGTATTCTTTTAAATAATAAGATAAGATAAATTTATTTGAACTGCAAATAGGCATAACCCTGTGGCAGCTAATTACATAAATAAAATACTACAGCTAACATGCAAATTATATAATAATAATAATATAATAATATTATTATTTATGCACCACATTATTTATGCACCAAGGGCGTTCTACGGGTTCTAATGATCGAGCGACGACAAAAAACCCGAGGGCCTTTGGTCCGTGGGGTTTTTGCCGCCCGAGAGCTTTAGAACCAGTAGTACATGCAAGTTTGTTTGTTTTTTTTTACCAAATTTGAACGATTCAGAATAATTTATTAACGAATTAACTAGATAATAACTAGTTTTGGTTTGTCTGTTCATATTTTAATCCTATAATTCTTTTTCATAATTTCCCCTTTAAGAGAACATGCAACAACATTCAACTGTTTCACGTAACCACGTACCTCTCAATCCAGGTAAGGTATGTTCTGTACATCGAGCTCCTTCTCGAAGGCAATAACGTAGCACTAGAAGATAAATATATTTTTATACACCACGATACCTGGATCCGTGCATAAACACTACAATTAACATTAGGCTCAGAAACAAAATGTGACTTAGCATTAAAATCCGGGCCATAGTAACGAGTTGGTGATATGAGAAATCGGGAGTACGTGAAAATCAAGGAAATCAGCAATTTCGCTTTGTCTACGGCGATTTTTATATGGAGACTAACCGAAATTTAAAAACACAGGTGGCAAATGAGCGTGGCGGGTCGAAGATGGTGCAAAGTGATAGGTTAATGTCTTTATGAAGTGCAGGCGCGAGACCCGACGCCGGGCGTCGACTCGCAGATCAAATTCCGCTGGCTGACAGGCTTCGAGGTTCGAGAAGGCAACCTTCGCGCCGGGGCGCCGCCGTGACTGCAGGCGGTGCCGCTTCGACTGCAGGCGGTGCC
>BOPP01000141.1:802550-834169 GCA_017312745.1 Gryllus bimaculatus
ACGCGGCCATCGACAGGCGCTCCATCACGGACTCCCCGCCGCCCCCGCCCCCCGCGGCGCCCACTTCCCTCCGGCTTTTGCGCTTCCTCTTGGCTCTCGTTCTGCCCTGACGCACACACGCGTACTCTCTTCGGACCCTCGTAAGCCACGTCCTTCGTCTCTGTTTTTTTTTTCTTTGACTCCATCACGTGCTTTGACACTGCCCCATTCTTCGTCGTTCGTGAACTCCACTGCACTCGTCCACCCCGTCCCACCCGCGAACCATCATCTCCTCCTTCATCGCGTCACACTCATCTCCATCACTAGTCAGCACACTCGAAATCCCCATCACTCTCGTCATCTCCATCCCTCTCGTCACCTCCACCATTCTTGTCATCTCCACCATTCTCGTCATATCCACTATTCTCGTCATCTCCACCATTCTTGTCATATCCACTATTCTCGTCATCTTCATTACTCTCGTCTCCATCACTCTCGTCATCCCCATCACTGTCCACATCCCTATCGCTCTTCTCATCCTATCACTCTCTCGCCATCCACATCACCCTCTCGCCATCCCCATCACACTCGTCAACCCTCATCACACTTGACATCCCTATCGCACTCATCAATTCCATCACCCTCGCCACCCAACTCAAACGTTCACTATCGTCTTTGACCGCTCGCCCATGTTCGCTCGGTAATTCCATCTCTTCATCACAGCCACCTCCTCACCCTCGTCATCACCGTTGAGCTCGACCCCTTCGTCATCCGCACCGCCCTTCTCCCTCCGACGCCCCCCACGCTGGCCCCGTGGCCCTCCAGCCTCAGCCAGGCGCCGAGGGCTTCTTGCCTCCTCGCCCCCGGCGCCTGGGGTGGGCGAGAGGATGCTCGACTGCCCGGGAGGAGAATGGACGGGATGAAGAAGTGGCTGGAGACGCGTGGGGAGGGGGCGAAGGTAGGGAGGCGAACAATACCCGCGCGACGCGACGTGCCATTATTGAAGGAATGAGATGGAAGGAAGCTAATCAGCGGGCAAGACAAATGTCAGGCTCGGAAGTTCTAAATCTGGGGAACATCGAACTCCATCGTGGAAAGAATGTGAAGGTGAGAGACAATGGGGAAAACACCTAAGAGAAAATTTATAACGCGTGGCGAAAATGAAATACGTTGATAGTGGTGGATCAAGATGCAACTTTAATCAATACTTTATATAACTTCATGGAATGAATTAGTTCAAACTTCATGGAATGAATGAGACGAATTCAATGAATTGGGGAAATTAGAATGCAAAATGGTATTAGAGGTACGCTTTCCATAGAAATAATATATGCAAGTCTACGAAAAAATGAAAACAAAGAAAGGACGCTTAATGAATGACAGACAACAGCGAAAGAAGACATGGGATATGTGGCAATAAGGAAAGAAGTAAGAAATATTCTGAGTAGAAGGCGCAGGCTTACTAAGATTATTTAGAAGGGGATTCATCGGGCAGGAAGTAGTTTAGTACGTAAGGAGGAATATACAAATAACAGGAAGCTATGAAGTTGAATGATGACAGTGATAGAAGAAAATATTACAGAATGAAACTTCTAAGCAGAGAGATGTCTGAGACAATAGAATAGCAATTGAGGCATGTATGTCAAGAGCAGTAAAATATGAGTGGAGTACAACACACGGCACGCACTCATAAACGCAAGGTAGCATAAATGCACGGTGCCCTCACAAATGTAGACGACACTAATTGCAGTCTCATAACCCACTCTCGCGAAGGCAACCTAAAAAACAGACGACGGTTCATACGAGTCGCTGGCACAGACATTCACGCTGACGCATTATGGGATAAAACGATCTCCACTTTCAAAAGACGTTTAAGAGGTACACGTCTCCTGTTCAAAAGCAGTATTCAGGCGGCTGAACTAAATGAGAAATGCAAACACACGTTCGCTATTCAAGAGTCAAAAGACGTCCGACTTGGAGGGTTTGAACGACCTCCCTCGAAAATGGGGAATGCACGACAAAAAAGAAAAAAAAAAAAAAAAAAAACAACAACACAAGGATATAAACAAAATACAAGGTATTGGGAAGGTGGGTCAAGATGGGAAGTACACCATGCCAACACAGGTGTGAATGAAATTAATATTGAATATTGAACCGCATTGTTGTTTTGTTCACAGAAATAATTTGTTTATTTGTGGTTGTTTTTATATTTTTTTCTGTGTTATCTGATTGATATGATAATACTTCATATTAAATGGTAATAATTAGTCACTCATTTATGTCTGGTTATGTAATTTTCATTGATACCAACGCAAGTATTCCATACAGCAATTGGAGTAGAAACAAAAACCGTTATGCATGTATACAAATCTGAAAGACCGGTTAATTACTACAATTAGCTGTTTTGCGCGGAGTTGGTCTGAACTTGAAACTTATTTCAGAACAGACGTAACTTCGTCATCTCTAATTATGTGGATGCATACTTGTATGCTTCCAAGTATGTGAATGCACATGCATGAAGCACAAGGAATAATCAGTTATGAGTTCACATATGTGTTAAACTTAAATCGGACGGTAGTTTATAGAAAAATTTCAATACCCAGATGCAAACGGTATATAACTATTAACGATTTGAATAATGTTTTGTATATCGTTCCTTTAAACACAAATTGAAGTTGACAATAAAGATAATACTTTCTCGAAACTTCCTTCAAGAAAATAGTTCTTTGTCTAGTGAATTTAATTTCCATTTCAATTTAAGTTCCCAGCTCTTATTATGACCTGCACACATTACTTTATAATTACCATCTATTTCTCACCTTTTTTAAAAACATTTATTCCGGTGCTATTGCTAGCAAAGTGCGCATGTAAAACACTACAATAAACTCACCCATTTTCTTTTACTTCCTTGTTATTTCGCATATCCTATTGATGTTAAATATTCACGTCCTTCCTGCTCTTCCTCTCCCTATGACGTATCCTTGATGATTCGTCGCCTCCGAAATTTCTCACTACCTCCCTCCTCCGCGCCATTCCGAAACCTCTGAATTTTCTTATCTTCCTCGCAAAATGTTTGATACCCTCTCTTTTTTATAATCGTATACTTCTTACGTAGAAAGTATTGTAATGCTGCAGCAGAAAAGTGCTCTTTTTGGGCAGAAAAAAACTTGTTTTGCCCGATTTTCTCAAGGATCCTTCGATCGTATCTTTTGTATCTATTAACATTGAAATCCCTGCGCAAATTCTCAAGTGAATTCAACCTGCCGACAGTCTGTTTCATTGCCTGATGCCCTACTTCTGCAACTTGCGCATTTCATCGGACTCGAGAGCAATTACGCCGTCGCGTTACGCTTTCATGTTTCAGCCGCGCCATTAATTCCGAAGGAACGGGGAATGAATCATTAGTCAGTTAATATTCTCGAGTGCGCCGCCGTGACGGTGTGAATCCCCAGGCCCCGGCCGCAGAGGCCACCGCAGCATCGACATTTCACAGCCGCCGCCCCCGCCCCCGGCCCGCTTCGCTCCGCCACCTTCCCCGCTCGGTCCCGCTCCGCTCCGCCCGCTACCGGCATGGTTCACTCTCAACCCTGCTCGCCGTCTCGCCGTGACACGCCCCTCCCCGTCAGCGGCCTGCCATACCGTTCTCCTCGCCACACACCCCACGCCTCCCCACCGATGGTGCTTCCGCCACCTGTGAACCAATTCCCTCGCGCGCCCCGTTCATATCCCCTCCGTCGCATGCCACACCGCCCCGCCCCTTCCCGCCGCCCCGTCCCTGCCCCGTTTTCGTCATCCAGCCCTATTCTGCCCGTCCCATCACGCTTCGACCCGTCCGCGTTCTGACCAGCCCCTGCTCTGCCTGTCCCGTTCCGCCCATTCCGGCCCCCGCCCATCTCCGTCCGCAACGTCCTCGGCCGTCTCGTCCAGCCCCGCTCGCACCTCCGTCCCTTCCTACTACCATCACCCATCTCGTCCCGCTCCCCCGTCCCCGACCTGCCTGGCCGCCATCTCGTGTGACTCTCTCTCGCAACATTACCCCACGCCCCATCCCTCCCATAACTAATTTGATAGGGTTACAGCGCTCCGGTCGGTCACCTCGCATTTCTATAATTCAGCTCCGTCGACTGGCAGCTTTCGCCGCGGCGACCAGCTTTTCTCCCGTCCTCGCCCCGCCCCCGTCCCCGCCCCGTCCACGCCCGAGGCGCGGCGCTCCCCTGCGACTTCCGCTCCCTGCCGATGCTCTCGCCCCGCCCATTGCAGCTCCCCTCCGGTGCTGACCAGGCATTTCGCAGCCAGGACAGCCAGCTCCGGGCCGCCCCGCTCCCCGCCGCAGAACCCACGACTGAAATATAGAAGGTGAAGCACTGCGAATGACGGTTGGGAATGAAGAGGAAAGAGATGTTTGGTGCCACCAACTTGGAAGGGTTCATTCACAAAATAAGTCAAAAATAATGAATGTACGCGTTTCTCTTAATTGACTTTCGTTCAAAATGTGATTAATAAACTTTTCTTTGCAATATTCTGAAAAATTTCAAACTCACTGAAACAATTCCAGTCACGTGTGTGTCATCCTCTACATCCCATGCGTCTTTCGTCAACATTTTAGTTCGTTTTATAATCTGTGACTTATTTCAGTAAGAGTGAACATTGACAGATGTTTTTCTTTTCTACTGCTGAAGAGTTGCATACTGTTTTCTGAATGTAAGATACAGTGAAATAATAATTTTTCTTGTTGTGACAAATCTATCCAATAGTTTTAAAAAGTTGAAGAACATGCAATTCACAACGTCATGAAATTCGTTCAGCAGAATTACACTTTTCGCTGTCTAATAAACTCGAGGAAAGCCTCGATCTATTTTGGGAGAAAACGTAAATGATAATCAGAACAATTTAACAAACAAATGACAAACAAATTCTGTGATAAACTACAATGATTACAGAATTATTACATGAAATGTGATTTAGGGCAAATTAATTCACATTAAATTAACTTCGAATTAAACTTTATTTAAGTTTTACGAAAATTCAGTATTGTTAAAGTATAATTTCTCCCATTTCTGTCCCTTACTTCGGTGCCTCTCTTGTCTCAAATTCTTAAACACAGCTCCGAGTCTCGCTTTTTTGTTAGTCCGCTAATCAGCCAATTCTGAAGTACCAAGAGACTATTATCTAACATATATCAATGTTTGTTTGTTCGTATTAACAATAGGGTTCGGTTTTAACAACATGATACTTGACAACCATGACCAAACCAGGACATATAACAAACCCATACTCTCCAGAAAATCTTTCTTCTATTAAAATGTTTGCGTTGCGTAGCGTAGCGTAAAACGTGTTTAAAAATCACGTGACCAGTAGCATGTGAAATGTAAAACATTGAAATAGCAAAGCACTGTCGGGGCCATTAGTAATTTATATATATATATATTTCACCGTTCTTTCGTACTTAGATTCTGGGGCTTTTTCGAAAACATAGATTTTGATATTCTCGCTAGTCTGAAACCGTTTCGGAAATTACGATGTCGCATTAATGCTTCAAAGAAAGTAAGAAACTTAAGCTGAGCCAGGGCATATGATATTAGCTAGTTAGTCAAGAATATGAGATACGATAAGTGGAAAATTAGTTCAGTTTTCCTTCCATAACCATTCTCGCAGACAATCTACAACCTATGGAGCATTTTGGGCGCCTGTTAGTTGCCTGTATTACGTGGAACCCTATCAACTACTTGGCATCGTGTCCCCTTCCCTCACCCTCACCAGAAACCTCCGATCGAACGGCGAACTTTCCATACCCGGGCAGCGCGGCGTTCCTACAACCCAACTTCGCTTAAAGCCTGCCTTCCCGCAAGATGCTCACTTCTACTACCCTGCCGTGTCTACTAAGTCGATAGCCATCATTCACTACGCATCAGTAATCACATCGAAATTTGTCGTTTAACCGAAATGAAAAACGAGACTAATATGCAGGAACATTTGCTGCAAATGTGTAGTGACAATTAATTCAAAATTAAGTTCGGATTATACGAATATACCACAGTAATGTTGCCTGCTTTGTTGAATTTCTGAATTGTACTCACTCTTGGATTGGATCGGGGCTAGCGTAGTCGCTCTCCACTGCGCGGCCGTGGGTTCGATTCCCGGTCGAGCCAAGACTATAGCGTGCGTTTTCCTTGCAATGTCCCAGTATATGGTGCTGTGTAACGATGAGAAAATTCACTTCTCAGGTTGAGAAGACCAGAATACGGCGTATGGATGTCTACGTGCTAACCACACGCACCCCCTTAACCCATTACCTCGAGGCAGAGACGTCGCCGGTAGGCCTGAGCCCGTTCACGGGCCAATTACATACACACATACATACATACATACAGTCATTCACTCTTGGATATGGCTTCGAATCACTAATGGCGCATCTAATATTGTCCACTGTGATTACTTGTCTCACAGGATACTTATGGATTAAGTGAGACATTATCTTCAGTCCTGTTCATATATTGATTCACAGCACTTTCCCTGAGCCGCAGCGAGAGAGTAATGTAATTGAACGCAACCATTTGGTGATTAAAGTCGTTAAAGATAATGTAATCGTAGTCAAGGCAGTCATTTATGAAAGGAAGACGAGAAGACAAAAGATTTCGGTGAAAGTCTGCTGTCCTCAATGGAGACCCTTAGGCAAATGTAGTTCCCTTCAACCTCCGCCACTCACGCTAATTTCACGACCCCATTTTTTTATTCCTCCGCTATTTTTTTTACTACACTGTGTTCGTTTGCTATCTTTACAGTATTCCACCTCGCCTCGCCACGTTCCCCACACAAACACCAATTATCTAATTGTTGATCACAATGTCTTGACAGGGCGTTATTAAACAACACTAGTTTTAGAATGTCTAATTCAAGAACATGGATTAAAACTAATGTGGCTAATTATGCTTAAATCTTAATCATCCATCATCAATCCATCATCAATCATCCATCCTTTATCATCCATCATAAAATACAGCAACAACATAGTACACAATAAGAGAAATTCCTAAAAGCACATACAGAAAGTAATTAATTTTTCACGATACCAAGTTTCATGTACCAAGTACCATTTCAAGTTATAAGTAATGTAAGAATGCAATACATTCTTACATTAAATCTGTTTTTATCGTCTGCTCATTCCTCCTCTCCTTTTCTCCCTTCGTGCCAAACGTCCACGTCTGAATTATTTCTCTGTCTGTGGTCGCAGTTTTCGTTGTCTTCGCCTGTTGCATATCTTCGATTCAGCCTCTTACAAGTCTTCCACCTGTTCCAACCTTTCGCTTCTTGCAAGTCTTCTTTAAAGCCAGAAGCAATCAGGACAAATATCAACTTTTCAGTAAGTTCAGGTTGAAGTTTCCTTTTTGTACATGTTGTCGAAAAGGAGTCTCACCTTATTTGCGCGGCTCAAAATTCAACAAAAGGTATTTCAACTCTAAAATCTATTTATTTTGAATCAGTTTTCATAAATAATTACATTAATTCAATACATCAAACTAAGATCAATAAATTGGAGAATGTTTAACAATTATTAATCAGACATGGAACGTATGTTGATTCAGTTTTTTATGCATCACGTATAATTTGTTCACAAAACAGTTTCTACAAATTAATTATAAAAAACATGTTTCAATGTTCTCTGTCGTTCTAATATGACACCTTCATTCAGACCATTTCAACGACAAGCTCCATCTTCCTACACATTCTCGGATTTCGCACATCTTCCGAGGTTCAGTGCTTCTCGCCTTCTGGCTAGAAATCGCAGCAGTCACTTGATTTCGAACTCGCATATTCATGCGCCTGTTTCACCTTGAGCGATTTTTTCCCGTTATCCAAGGCTCAAAATTGACTCGATAAAATCGTTGATATCTTTACCAAAATTGAAATATAATAAAGGGAAAAAACATTAAATGTGTGAATCCGTTTTAATATTACACAATATACGAGCAACAATCTGAAAATTGTTTTATAACTATTGTGTACATACTTCCTGTATTGTGTATCGATGCCATTCGATAACGGGGATTGATATTTCAGTTTCGCTTACAAGTTTTCGATACCGTACGAGGAATCAATACCAAATACTACGATAGGCGTACACAGACTAAAAGAAAGGGTAGGGTAGAGGCAAAATGTATAACAATTTTCTTAATTAATCGGGTTTGATAAATTACTTTAAATTATTATGAAAATGATTGAAGTTAATTATTCTATTAAATATTTTTTTTAATGTTTTTACTTAAGCGTAATATAATAGTGATTGCAAATGAACTCAGCTGTTTCTAAAGCGACATACATTGGAGCCCCTTCGAAAATGTTTAGAAAAACTACAGCCACCCTGATCCCCTCCCCACCACCCACACGTCTATGAATACTACCGTATCCAGTCTAGTACCGCAAGGTCGTTTACAGGGTGTTCTCCAGGAGCCACTTCCACCCACGTGCTAGCAGGCGTTTGGGTGGCGGTTTCCGCGACCACGTGCCCGCAAGCGCCACCCCTACCCCCCACCCCCGCCGCGCTATTTCCGCCAATGACTTACGGACCGGATTCGGCGGCCGGCGCGGCGCCCGCCATAAAGCTCCCGCGGACGCCGCCCCCATAAATACCCGCGACGACCCAGCGCGGGACCCCCGCCCGCGGCGAGGGGCGGTGGGGACGCGATGGGATAGGAACGCGTGGGGGCGATGGTGAGGGAGGTGGGGCGCCTTTAGGGCCCCTTCCCACGGTCCGACCGCGGCGCGCTTCGCAGCAGCGCGGCGCGTAGCAGAGCATTGGTTTGAATGGAGGCCTTCCCACGTGCAGCGGGTGGCGGCTGTTGAGGCAGCCGACGCCGAACACCCGCCAGGCGAAGCGGAGGAGGGGCCACGCGCCACCTCTAGCAGAACACAGGTTTAAATGGGAGCCTTCCCACTGCGCCGCGGCCGCAGCGTTCTACCTGTTCCGGTCCCTTTGTTCGTCGTCGGCGAAACCTACCCCTCCAGACCCCACCCCCTTCCACGGCGGGCGGCGGTGCGGCCGTGGCTCCGGCGATGGCTGCGTCGGAAGAGCTCTGGTCCTTGAAGGAAGCGCGCCGCGGCCGCGCCGTGGGAAGGCGCCGTAAGGCAGCGGATATGGCGAGGGTTGCGGGAACGGGCGGTTACGGAGCGTCAATGACGAGGGCTAGGGGTGTGGCGGGGAAAACGAGGGCAGCGGAATGGTGAGAGGACGACGAAGCTGAGGACCGTGATGGCGACGAGAGCAGCGGGGATGGCGAGAGGAAAGGAAAAATATGACAACAGGGATGATGAAGAAGACAAGGATGTGCCGGCCGGCGTGGTGAAGCTGAAGTGACGCAGGACGAGGGTGGGGCGAGGCGGGGCGAGGGCGGGCGCGGAGGGCGGGGGCGAGGGGCGAGGGCCGGGCGAGGCTTAGGCGAGGCGGGACGAGGGCGATGGTGGGGCATGTGTGGGTGCGTGGGTGAGGTGAGGGCGGGGCGAGGGGCGGGGGCGAAGATAGCGACGAGCAGAGGCGGATCCAAAGGGGTGGACAGGGACAGCACGTGTTCCCCATCATCGAACTTGCAATTTTTCAATATTTATTCCATTTACATTTTCTGTCAAACGAATTACAAGTAAAAAATGCAAATTATTTATCATATAATATTATGTCATTTGTATTTTACAAAATATATTAACAACTGCATAGGAACATTCTCCATTAAATTACCTCACTTTACTTATAGTTCTTGGGTCTGTTTGTGATGGTAATGAGTGTCCAAGACAATGTTCGAGAAGTCCGCAAACATCGATGAGGGCAGAGACAGCCAATATGTTGAGACTAGCGACAAACGAGAAGGTTGGAGGGAATTGGCGAGGGAAGGCGATTAATATGTTGGAAGGGGCAGTAACGGGGGTGGGGAACTAAGATTGCAGCGGAGGCGACAACTTCGCGGACGGTGAGGGCGAGAGGGGCGGAGTGGGGAGTGAGGACGGACAGCAGGAGTTACGGGGAATGTGACGGTTGTGACGGCGAGTGACACAGAGCCAACGAAGACAGTAGGAAGTGGGAGGGGAGAATGTGGAGAGTGTAGGAAGCACTGTGAAGAGTATGTAGTCGCAGAAAGGTGAGATGCAGCAATGCGAAGAGACCCATGGTGAGCGTGAGTTGCGAGAACTTTGGGGGATGGGAGGAGTGTGAGACTGGCAGGGTCGCCAGAAGGGGTTGAGTATGGGGTGGCGGCGAGGAGGTCGGGGTGGGCGGGTATTACTCGCGCAACGTTTCTTGAACGATGGATTAAAGAAATGTGGATAGAGTATGGGTATTGGTTACGAAATCGACCACCAGAGTTTATGAAACAATGCCAATCTCTGGAGAATCAGTCGTGCCTTCACAACGTTCTCAATAATTTGCGTTCTACCTTTCTCAGGAGTTCGAGGTATCTCCTGTGATAGATCTTTATCTGCTTTGGTGATTTCTTTAGATTTTGGAGAAAATACCGGATAGAAGTTCTCGTTTTCAAAAGAAAATTGTTTCTATTTCGCGCCAGTGAAGATGTGTTTGAAATGTTGTCATTAGTACTCACTGCGAGCTTTTGCCCTCAACTGTTTATTGTGTCAGAGAGGGGGAAGCAAGGTCATCGTTCAAGAAAAGTTGCGCGCGTATTAGTAAAGTGAATGGAAACGACGTTACGCGTAGCAGGCGCCGTGCGGTCGGCGCGTTGGGCGGCGTGATGTGCGAGGGCGAGGGCGGCGGTGTCAGCGGCACGCGCGCTGACGCGGCGTCGTGGCCACCTCGCCGGCCGCCGCCGCCCTTGCCGCTGTCCACGCCCACGCGCCCCACCGGCGCCACCGCCCCCGCGCCAGGGGTCGATAGCCCGTTCAGACAGTCTCCTTTTACGGGTGTAGTGGGCCCTACCTGTGGACGATCTACGGTGTCGTGAAGATTGTGAGTACTTTCATGTTATTCTACGAGAAATGTATTAATGCAATATTTTAATATTGGTATTGACTGTCATTTGGAATTTTATTCTGTAATTCTATAAAAACCAGTGTAATATGTGCTTCCTGTGGATGTGATCATCCGATATGAACAAACGAATTTTCTGCTTTAAATTAAAAAGTCTACAAGAAAATGATCGTATCTGACGATTCGGACGAATATTTTCCGCAAACCTTACGGAGATGCTTATGATTTTTGCTGGCATCGAGTTTCGTAACAGATTCTGTTTCCATAGAAGACATCAATTTCATTTTACGAAAGTCTCTCGATAAAGATATTTTCAATGTAGTTAACTTTGCATGTAGATGTAACACTATCTTCGAGATATTTGAATATTTTAACCTAAACGGAAAACAAAGTTGCTGCAGCATCTTCGCGAGAATATATTTCAGTCACAAGAAATGTGGAGATACTAATTAGCCAAGGTTTAAAATAAATCAGCATACAACTAGGAAGGCTTACGATTTCTAGAGCTAATCCCTTGCCCTGGTATCTTCAAGATGATCTTCATCGCGCTGCAAGCGGGGTCGTCGGCACTAAATTGGCGATGCAGGCCTCCCTGCAAGACACCACCTTCCCTTGCCGTAACGCAGGCCACGGCACGTCACCCGCCGATAACCTCCGGCCGACCCCGCCACGCTGACGTCACACGTCGCGCGCCGCCACCGTGGCGCCTCCTTCCGGAGCCGGCGGCGCCTAAATTGAAGCGCCGCGCCGGCGACCGCTCCCGCCCCCGTCCCCCGCCTCTTCCACCGGGCGGTCGCAACTCGGCGCGCTTCCGATCCCGTGCCCCACCCCCCGCCCCCGGCCGCCGCCGGCGCGGCAACGCGCTCCACCGTCATCGGCCCACGCCCCCGCCGCCCCCGCCGCCGCCGCTGTCACCGCCAGGCGACCGCACGAGCGCCGCGCTCCGCTTTTTGTGGCTTCGTCGATGTGCGTCCCCGCCGCCGTCTCCTGTGGTGGGCCTGGACGTGGCTGCCACGTCGGAGCTGTCGCCGGCGGTTCGTGATTGCTGCTGCGGCCACGAAACAACTTTGTCGCCACCGACGGGACGCCGCCGGCTGGGCGGACCGGCCTCCGTCAGAGCCCCGTTGCTGTATTACAGAGCTGAAACAAGTTACGCGCTGATATTCCACTGTGTGGATACGAGTAATATAGCTCTGTATTATCCACACAGTTGAATGTCAGTGCGTAACTTGTTTGCTAAATTGAAACCGTACTATTCTGGAAACATTTATTACGACCACAATACGTATGCTATCAGACTCATTTTTTGTTACATAGTTCATTTTACGTTTCCCTATATCTACATGACTCTTAAGCTTCATAATTTCTGCACTTTAACCACGTTTTGTGAATACTTGATCAATTTGATGATATAATATATTTTGGTGATACAGATTAAGACTTCAAATTATGATACTTTCTCTATTCTAGTTAAGCAGTGGAAGTAGTAAAAATCATAAAACATTATGGTAAATCTTCTCATTGTACGAACCTGTTGATTCGGAGATCTCCTGATTTACTGTAACAATACTTTTCCACAATTACGTAGTAGTTCTTAACGTTCACGTAAAAATGAATAAAAATAAACTCAGACCGCACGTTGTTGGTGTACAGTATTTATATGGATTATCAAGAATATTTAACTTACTTCCAAATAAACATATTTTATTTTCCCAATCAGGGTTTATGACATAAAAATCGATAGCTGCATTTGAATTACTTAGTCGTTTACTTTTCCTCTCCTCGGAACGAATCTCGACAAATATCTTTTCTCAAGTTTTCTTCTACCATCCCTTCTAATCTCTTCATTGTGTAGTGGCTGGTGTGTATTTTAATTAAATATTATTCGGATCTTTTTTTTCACTTTTGGTTTTTCGTCACGGTCCTTTTTATTCACTCATATTCGACTCTTTTGTCAAATTCCCCCTCCTCTCCTCATCGTGTTCCGTGTCTCCCACGTGTTCACTTCATTTCTACGGGGCATTCCTTCGTTTTTATTACCATGTTTCCTATTCCGCTTCTCCCTTCGCATACTCCACCACGTGCGCTCTAATGACCGTCATCGCCCCATATCATCTTCACCCTCCTTGCGGCGACCTCGTGTCCCTGGGTACTTCGTGCATTCTCTTCACCCACACGCACGCTCCTCGTCGCCCCCTCGTGTTGCTCTAGACTTTGCTGCACTCGCGCTTCTCTCCCTCGCCTTCCCCGTCGACATCCTCACCCTCGGGCGCCTGCAAGGCTCTCCAGCCGGCGCCCTTCGCCCTTGCAACGCTCTGCACACCAGCCGGCCCGGCCAGGCGAGGTCATTAAGGTGGGAGCGCCGTGGCGGTCTCGGCTCGAGGGGTTCGAGTCCCGCCTCTGATATGGTTGATTGCCTGCGGGTTGTTGCAAGGTGAGGATCGCCCAACCAATATGAACCACATTTCAACTCTGTTCCTTCCATTCTTTGATGGCCTGGTGACGCAGTCGCTTGGAGCAGCCGCGTAAGATTAACGCGCGGCAACAAGGTTCTTAGTTCGATACCACGTTAGGCATTGGTGTTGTGTGTAGTGGCAGGATGACACAGGCGCAACCGCCACGATGGCCAAGCACAGGCCAAGCACAAGATAAACCCCGCTGCTTTCTGTATTTAATCGGCCGCACTCACCCGCTGCTTTCATTAGTACAAAGGGGTGTTCGTGCAATTTTACCAACCTGTATGATATGAAGACGGATGGAAGGGCCACTTGCAACGACCAAGGACGGGAGACCCTTACCCCATCCTGATAACAACTGAATGAAGTATAAGAAGGGAAACAGCCGATACCCTGGGAAAGCCGTGAACGAAATTGTTAGCTAAAATGGAGAACATGTTGAGATCTCCGATGAGGACTTTTAAGGAGGGCTTTGGCTGTACTACATACAGATCGAAGATGATCTTCTTGGCGCCAGAATTTCTGCTTTGAGTACAAGGATAACGAGTCTTCCCGTGTAGCGATTCTAGTGCATAAAGATTCGGAGCGCGAGTGCGATCGCAGCAGTTGCTCTCGCACCGAACGGCCCCAAACCGTTAATTCCTGTTTCAACATGCAGAGCACTGGAGTGTGTGGTGGTCCATGCGAGGGCGGAGAGGTTTGTTGACGCCGGAGCGGTGTGTGGGTGGATCGGTGTTGAAGTGGATCGATGCGAGGGCGGATCGGTGTGTGGGCGGCATAATGTGGAGGTGGAGCGGTGTGGAGGTGGGTGGAATGGAATGGGGTGGAGGTGGAGTGGAGTGGGGTGGAAGTGGAGTGGGGTGGAGACGAGTGGAGGTGGAGTGCAGTGGAGTGGGGTGGAGCGGGGTGGAGTGGGGTGGAGTGGAATGGTGTAGAGTTCGAGTGGTGTGGTGGTGGAGTGGAGTGGCGTGGAGGTGGTGTGGAGGTGGAGTGGAGTGGCGTGGATGTGGAGTGGCGTGGATGTGGAGTGGAGTGGAGTGGCGTGGAGTGAAGTGGAGTGGAGGTGGAGTGGAGTGAAAGTGGAGTGAAGTGGAGTGGAGGTGGAGTGGAGGTGGAGTGGAGGTGGAGTGGAGGTGGATAGTGGAGTGGAGTGGAAGGTGGAGTGGCGGTGGATGTGTGTGTGGGAGGTGGAGTGGAGTGGTGTGGTGTGTGTGGAGATGGAGTGGAGTGGTGTGGAGTGGTGTGGAGTGTAGTGGGGTGGGGTAAAGTGGAATGGTTGGAGGTAGAGTGCAGTGGAGTGGGGTGGAGGTGGAGTGAAGTGGTGTAGTGTGGAGGTGGTGTGGAGGTGGAGTGGTGTGGAAGTGGAGTGCAGTGGTGCGGAGGTGGAGTGGTGTGAGGGCGGAGCGGCGAGGGGGCAGAGTGGCGTGTGAGTGGATAGGCGTATCGGAGTGGTGTGTGGGCGAATCGGTGTGAAGTCGGTGTAGTACGAGGGCGGAGCGACGTTGAGGCAGAACGGTGTTGAAGTCTGTGGGGCGGAACGGCGTGGAGGCAAAGTTGAACTGTGCTGAGGAAGTGGCGGTGTGGTCGCGGGGGCGGGAGTGGGGGCGGCGGTGTCGGCATGCCTGCCGGGGGGTCGTTCAGCGGCACGTCCCAAGTACGTGGAAAACGTTCTTTGTAATCGTCGGCTTGGGAGTTGGACTAGCTCGTTGCTGCCCTCCAGGTCGTTTGAAATGGTACAAAAACAGTCGCATGTTGCCTAACTGCTTTCGTGTCCCACTGTATATTACGAACTTCTCCGATCTCACAATCTTTGCGGAAACTATTCAATGCTTTGCGGTACCCATTTTTTCCTGTTAATTCGATGCCTTTAAGTGGAACCTCAGCCCTTCAACAATTTTTTCAGAATCACTAACACTTTAAAGAACTTTTAAAAAGAATATTAGAATGACATTTGTTTGGAAAAAATACAAATTTGTAAGGTTATGTTTTCCTTAAATTGAGTTCGCGTTGTTTCGCCTCCATTAGCATATATTGTATATCTAATGCTAACATCTGCCGCAATTACATCTCATCGCAATAATTGGCAGGACAATGGAAATATGCTCGAATTAGTTGACGTGAATGTTCGTCTCATTTTGTTAATATTTGATAAATTATTCTTCAATAGATGTCACAACATAATCCTTTTTGTTCTTCTTGGGCATTTATTATTTTTTTAATATTTGAAAATAATTTATATTTCTTATTTCAATATAAATGCGAACTTGTTTCTTCTGATATTTAATGATCTACAGCCCCTGACTTTCTTATACATACAATGTAGGAGGATTATAGAATCGTTAATCTGTTTCAACCAAGGAATGACAATTTGGTTTAATAATATGATTTAATTAGCAATGTCCCGTTCAGTACAGTAATCTATAATACACCATTTGTATTTTACTTGCGCTAAAAGAATGCGTCTGTTTGGAAACGTCTGATGTACGAATGCAATATTCGCTATTCCCATTTATTATTTAAATCCCTTTTATCACATTCACAACGTTTGGTGAAATACTGTACTTCAAACAGCTAATCACTATTCACATACTCCATTAAATTTTCAGAGACTCGAATACGAGCTTTTACTCGTCGCTGATATGTTTATCACTGAATAGTTCAGGCACACACACTCTCCGTTTCCCCGAGGAAATATTTTATGAGAGGAAAACTAAAGCCCAGGCTTTCTATGTGAGTTGAGTTACGTATTATACCTGCTATTCTCGTACCTTTGTATTGCGTTCTTTGTTTAAATTTCACAACATGAGCAATCCTCTGCTCTCTTTTCTGGGTAAACGCTTTGTTTTTTCTGGAAATCAAAAGGAAGTATAAGCCTTTCGTAGAATAAAAGATATTCTTGAAATTTATTTTCGTATATCTAATGAATTACCAGGAATAACGTCAAGTTCCTTACGACCAAAACAAAATGTAATAAAAATATTTCAATAAACTGAAGCACAGCTCAGGGTATCAACTGTCACTGCAGTTCCTACAACCGGGAGGCCGTATGGTTCAACTTCTGATAGTGGGTGGATTTTCTGCACTAGCTAGTAGATAGCTAGGTCGAATCCAGCTGTAACAGTGCCCCCCTAGTGGGAGATACGTGATTGGAGAAACCCTCTGAAGCAGACGTGTGGCATCGGGTCTCGTCACGGGGAGAGAGAAGCATACCTCCCGTGATAAAAACACGCACTACGCTTACGAGAATTCTAACCGTAGCAGTTGTAGACGCCCAGGAGCAGGAAATAATCAAAATCCGAAGCAGCAATAAAGCTTCGAATCGAACAGTGTGACATCTAAATTCCGAATTCTGAAAAGGAATCGTATAGCGAAAAGAATACTGACAACACTTAACTTGTAAATAACCATCTACGGCTTCGTTTCTTAAATTCAAAAATTCTTTTGCAAAAAAACAACAAATTGTCAAACTGTGCGGTTACTTAACCGTGAAGATGTATGACCCTCCTTTACTATTTTCCATTTTTAGCCACATGAATGATAATATGTGGTGATTATTTTATCGAAAGAATTTTCACAATGACGTTGGACAGATATTGCGGAATGCATAAGATAACACTTCTGAAATAGAACGATTTATAGCGGTCCAGCGCAGCTCGACCCCGAGGAGCGCCAATCACATTCCTTCCTTAACACGAGCTAATGGCTAAGCGCTTGTGGGCTCTGAGGTCAGCGCCAAGCGGCTTTTGAAGCGCTGTCACGTCCGCTGGCCACTTGGAGGGCACCCTAATTCGGTGACCTTGCCCCCCTCCACATACCAGCGGAGCGCATCACGGTCCTCTGGGGGCTCTGGGGGCGTGGTAGCCCACAAGCCGTCTGCCTGCCGCGGCGCGGGCGGGGCCGGGGCGGGCCGGGCCGGGGCGGGCCGGGGCTGGGGCAGGGCAGGGCGGGGTGAAGGCGGAGCCCCGGGCGGGGCGCGGGCGGAGCACGGGAAGCGTAAAAGGCGGGGTGCGCAGCGGTGTTAAGGCTTGGTACGGGCGTAGCGCGGCGTGGTAGCGAGCTTGGTGCGACGCTTCGTGCGAGCGTGTTGTGCGAAGCGTGGTGCAAGCGGTGGTGCAAGCGTGGTGCAAGCGTGGTGCGAGCAGGGCGCGGGCAGGGGCGCTGGCGGGAAACGGGCGGGGTAAGCGTGTGGGGTATGGGGCGGGGCGGGCGGTGTACGGGGGGCGGGGTTTGGCGGAATTCGGGCGGGACGTAGCAGGGGCGCGGGCGGGACGCGGGCGGGGCGGGGGCGGGGAGCGGCGGGGGCGCGGGCGGGGCGCGGGCGGGGCGAGGGGCGGGGCCGGGCCGCGGCTGGGAGGGGGGTATGTGGTCGGATGCGGGCCAGCGGACGCGCAACTGGCGGCACTGTGGACGAGGAAATGAGAGAGTGAGGAGACGGGGGTAATCGACGTTGGTATTAAGTACGAAAACCGTAAGTGACCGGTAAATTAGGCAACGGACAGAGAGGAGCGGCGAATGACCCGACGGACAATAGAACGACGAGTTCGAACGGCGGAGGAAAAGACTGTAGATATGGAACATGTAGGCAAGCGACGCTCGGAAATCGATGAGTCCAAAAAGGCTGAGAAGGGCGGACGAGAGAGGCGGCGGACAAGCAACAAGGTAACATACTATAGGGCAAGCAAACGGGCAAGGGAATGAACAAGCGAGCGGGCAGCCAGCTCGCAGACAATGGGAATAACGGAATGCAATCACGTGAACGGGCAATTTCCTTAGGCCTTTCCCTAGTCATTGAACAGTGGAACGCATCACGGTCTGAGGGTCCCTGGCGCGCGCGGGACTTGGCAGGAGTGCGGCTTGCAGCCAACACGGCAAGCGGTAGAGCTACATGCGAGTGAGCGAGCTGGTGAGAATGTACACTGGCGATTAGTTAACGAGCAAGCTAAACGAACAGCAAAGCGGAGAATACTCGGAAAAAAACAGAACGCAGTGGGAGGTACAAGCAGACTTCCTAAATTAGTATACATGGGAAACAAGTTGAAAGAGCGACCGAGAATAGGTTATGGAGGCGAGGCATGTGGTAAGTGAGCGGGGCACCGAATGGGTAAGCGAGGATGGATGGCGAGGAGGAGGCAAGCTTGTGGTCAGGCAAGGGAGAGTGCACAGAACTAGGGAGAAACAGCCAGACGACCAGGCGGAATGGTGTCCCGGAACGGATAGTTTGACGCCGACACAGATATAAACGGGCTGAATAAGTGTACCGGGGGAGGGGAGGCGGGCAAGCAAGTGAATATGGAGACCGTGGAAAAGGATAAACACGAGTTTGGGGCTTACGGAAAGAAATATGTTAAATTAGGAACTGGGCCGCGTTCAAGAGTAGCCAGACGAGTCCGCCCCAACGAGCAGATGAGTAAAGGATGTGTTACCGGTTGGTTTTCAAAGCACAATGCGAGTATGATGGAAGTGCCACTAAATAAACAGCCAGAAGCTGCGCGGTGTGTGTGGTGGGGGGGGGGGGGGAGGTGGATCGCGTACGCTGTGGCGACAACCTGCGGGAGACGGTGGGCAGGAGATGTGGGAGAGATCGGGAGTGGGGGGGCTTCCGCCAGCGGATGCTGGGGGGGCCCGAACGGAGGAGGCGGAGGGCCCCAGATGGGTAATGGGCGCGGGGCGACCCCACGCCGCAGGGGGGACCGCCCGCGCCGCGCGCAAGGCGCCACGGGGGGGGGGGCTGCTGTGCCGGCCTCAGGCGGGGGGAGGGTCAGGGACGAGGGAAGGACATTCGGAGAGACGAAGGACATGAGATACGGCAAGGGGCTGTGGGGGCACTGAGGGAAAGGAGAGACAGGCGTGGAGGGAACGGAAGTTTGGGGGGGGGTCCAGGAAATGAGAAATCGGAGGGACAGGCTGTGTGGGGACGAGCGAACAAACGGAGGCCGACGGACCGAGTGAACGTAGGGACAGGGGGAGGGATGAGGCGAGGTAAGTTCAGTGGGGTGCGAGGGGATGCGACGATGGCAAGACGGAGGAACGGGAGGCTGAGGAGTGAGCATGAAGAGGAAACGGAGGGACGCGAAGATAACAGGTCGAGAGAACGTAGGGAGGATGGCAGAGCGAATGGGGATCCGGGAGTCGAGGGGGCGGAAGGTACGGGGGACGAGAAAGGGGACGTGGACCGGCGGACGGGACGAGGGAAGAGAGGAAACTGTAGATACGACGAAGGGCGAGGTGACACGATATTGGGAACCAGAGAAATGGAAAGCTTAGAGGTTGAAGTGAAAGGAGGATATCGGAGAGACGCGGAATCAGGGAATGACGATTCGAGAAACGTACGGGCGGAGAAAAGAGCGAATGCGGATGACGAGACGAGGGTTTCGGAAAGTCGGGGGGGGGGGGCGAAGGGGGACCGGCGCCCCTTCATCCGCCCCCGCAAGCGGACGCGCTTTAGCAGTGAAAGGCGACACGGGAGGGGGGGGGCAGCGGCGCGCAAGGGCTCTCCACCTCCGAGGGAGCTCTCGTGACAGTGGAAGAGAGTGATGCACTGTTATTGGTTTTCGCGGTGGTTATGGCTGCAATTAGGGCCTTCTCCCCTCCGAGATTGAGTGCGTGTGTTGTGATTTACGATGCGAACACACTCGGACTGGCTATCTTCGACGTAAGAGCTTGATGTGTTGTACTGAATGGTCTGTAATAAGCGTATTAATATCAAATTTCAAGAACAAAATAAGATTATAGAAAAGAGTGTCTTCTCTCTCGCTGTTGGTGATTTCTTTATGAGTAAGCGACACTTCGAAAAGATTCCGCTTGTTTTCACTGTTCAAATGATCCTCTGAATTTTTTCCACAATCAATTATCTACAATAATTCAGTTCGTTAATAAGGAAATACAAGATACCTCAAACGTACTGAAAAAAACATGTGTATTTTACCAGTATGAAAGAAGTTCGTAGTGCCTTCATTTTCTGCTTTCATCATATAAAGAGAAGTTTTTGCGCATTTCATCACATATATTTTTTATCATTCCTAAAAGTATATTTCATGAATATATTACTAATAAGATCAATTGAATATATAATTCACAAATCACGTTTAAACTTTTTAGCGGTGGTAATGCTGTTGGAATGAAGCTTTCAAAGGCCATTACGTCCAAAGAGAATTTCCCGCACGTATTAATAATGCATTTCTGTCCATAAAACAATACTGGAGGTACACTCAATACATTATTTCACTGTGTGTACCGTCGAATAATGAATTATTAACAACAGGTTGACATTTAGAGGTCAAAAGTACTCTAACAGCAAAACTGAACAGGCTGTAACAGTGAGTTAAATTTAGAATGCTATTTCCATTTTCATTTTTTTCACTCTTTTACATTTCCAAATAATTAACTTTACAAATTATACAAGAGTAACATTTTCATCATTTTAAAATACGTCAGCGTAAATGGATCAGACAATAAAACGGTAGTCAATGTTTTCGCAATTGGCACATGGGATTTATTTTCGCAAATCTTGAGAGTTACGTATATTGACGGTTTAGGAAAAAGAAAAGAGTGTGGTTTTGTGACTTCTGAGTAACATCTACAAAAACGAACAACAAAAGCGATTTTTTGAGTCTGATTCATTTCGCTTACTTCGGAATATAAAACGACATTACCATTTTTTTCGAAACGGCTCCCGCCCCTCGCCTTGTAAATAAGTTTCGTCGCGAACTTTCCGTATTCTTAACACTTGCCGCCGACGGAGTCATCCGGCGGGGCCAAACGAAACGCGAACGGCGAGCGGAGAGCACGGCGGCGGCGGCGAACGACCAGAAAAAAGACTGTGCATCCTCTTTGAGCAAACTTAAGAACTCGGCCCTCCTCGCCATCGGTTTCCGTTAATCTCCTTCAAAGCCCAATCGCTCCTTTCTCCTCGGGAAGTTCGGTTGTTTTTCACCGCCGTCGTCGCCGCGCTCTCGCCTCTGCCACGGTGGCTGGAAAGACGCGGAGAGCGGACAAAATAATTTTTTTGAAAAACAAGACGCTTTTCATTATTCACCATTAATATATAAATTGTAGTGTTCTGCCACCAGGTATTCAATCACGTATGAGAAGAAAAATATTCAATGCTTAGCTTTTATCTTTTAATTTTTTTAATGTACGATTTTGTATAACGTCTGCAAACAGAAGAGATGTTTAGGATGTTGGTAAATTCTTCGGGTTACGAGAACCTAATCTGAGTCATTCCTCTTAATTTCCAGGGTTTCGGATCTATTGTAATCAATTTTTGCCAATATCTTTTAAGTCGAGACTGGTAAATGCTACATTACACCTACGGTTTTGCACTTATAAACCATGGCACGGAGGATTCTTTCCTCGTTTTCTCTCCTTTCCTCTCACACCTTTATAAGAAATGCTGCCTACTCTATTCCAGCTTTGAAGCTCTTCTTGTGTTTCTTCACGGTGCGTTGGAAGTTTTATGTTCATTGTTGGACGAGAATGTCGTTTGATAGGTAATACCTCGGCTCAAGACAGTGTTGTGAGGTCTCTGTCTCTGGTTCACAGTGAAGGAGCTTTGAAGGAAGCGTAGAAATATAGTCCACATCTTTTCGTTTTAATGAATTTGCGGATTATTTGGCTGTTGATTCTTCTATCTTCGGTGCTTGTGGTTATATTCCCTACAGATTTCTGTTGTGAAATTGGCACGCGACACTTTGCTGAAGCGTTGGCAAATTCTCTGATAGCACGTCCATTGCTAAATATGAAATTGATATTTATGTCCATTCCCTAAAAAAATATTGTTTCGTTTGTTCTCGCTATCCATAGCCAAGCAGGTTAGCCTTGTAGAAGGAAGGAGTCTCAAGTGACAAAAGATCTTTGGTTTGGAGAAAGCACATTTAGGGCAGGGGTAGACTGGCGTACAGGTAGAACGGGACCCAAGTGGACAGTCTCCTCGGGAGCAGCGGCGGGTCTGAATATAACCGTCATAATAAAGAAAATAGGGCCCCCAACTTATAAACACATGCAAATCGTGAAATATTAATATTACAAATAAGAAAAGTTAATCTTAACTCAAAGTGTATAGTTCTACTTTAAGAGGAGGCGTCGCACATAGAGTTGCGTGATGATTGAAATACTACAGTAGCATTCCGCTAGAATTGAACGGAGGAAATCATAATCGCGCGGACGGATCATGACTCCACAATTCGGCAAAGAAAGCAGAACAGGTGTAGATAAATTGTTATTTGTAAACACGATTCAAAATATGAACGAATTACCTGCAGCAGTGCTGGAGACTTTGCCTCAGTATGTCAAAAAAATGTAAATTCGATTAAATAAATTATATTTTTTTAGAATACGTTAACATTAAAATGAATTTTCTTTATTATTGTGATTTTATCTTAGTAGGTCTGTTAGCTTGATAGAGTTAATGCATTAATTTTATAAAATGGTAGTACGTAATATGTAAATATGTTAGTTTGTTTTGTGTATTTGTAGTAACTATTTAGAAAACGCTACCAGCGAAAATAGTTCTATGTGTTTCTAAGTAGCAAAAGAAATATTCTATTGTGCTCTATAAAACGACTAATCAGAGCAGCACGAGTTCTTTTTCCGACAATGGGCGGTCTCAAGCAAGCAACGGTGCAGAAAATCTATCGTCCAGAACCGAACCTCTGATCTCTTTGTCTACGAAGCTACAGTCGCGGGATTATTAAGTTTCTTTGAAGGGCGCTATTTTCGTCCTCTTCTTTCCCCCGTCCGGCCCACAGCGGTGTGTCCTTTCGCCGACGCCACACGAAGCACCTCCCCCCCCCCGCCACCACCCGCTGTCTCCCACGATTCTGTCTTCGGGGCGATCAGCTGCAGCTTTAACGCTTAATTCAATTTAACGCTCGACGCGTTTGTCACTTTCTTTCTCTTTGTTGATGCAACGGGGTGAACGCGCCCACACGCACCGAAGGTTTCCACGGAGGCCACGACGGCTTTCGCTGTCACCAAACTGGTGTACCGGCGCACGTGTTTTTTTCTTTCTTTCTTTTTTATTTTTTGTTCTAAGTTCTACGAAATCCTCGGGTGACGAGTGACGCTTTCCTGAAAAGGACCGCTGCTCCACGCAGTGGCGTGGTCATCTCGGCGAGAGGCACAGCGTAGCTCCAGAAGTGAGTCACCGGAACAGATCCTCGAAAGTACTACACGCGCCTCTTCCCTAACATCAATCTCCTGGAAGAGCTTGACGCTCTAACACGTCCTCTACAACCTACACCTTTTCTTTTCAAATGCTCTGCCGTATTTACGATTTAACCGAAACAAACAGCTCTCTCACTCGGAGGTCCATTCCGAATGAGATGTAAACGTAAAAATGAACAGCAGCCTTTAATGTAATTGTGAAGTTTGCGAAATTCAAAGTAGTATGGTCACGTGATTAAGAGAACACACAAGTGTAGTAATAATAATAAGAATAATAATAATAATAATAATAACAATAATAATAATGATGATGGTAGTAACATTAATAATAATTATTATTATAAAACCATCGCTCATATCTCTCCCTAGGATTAATATTTGCAACCCTGATACAAGGAATCATTGTAAATATGTTAGCAAACTACAAAAACTAAAATATAAACTAACCATAAACGTATTGGGCAATAGAATGAACGTAAAAAAGACTGGAACATTTTAAACCAATAGTAAAATAGAATTAAATGGAAGTCGTGCCAATTCAAAAAATCGTCTCTCTTCCCTCCATATTACAATTAATCCACCAATTCATTAATTATATTGTGTACTAAATATATTACAAACATATATGTAAACAATAATTCCTATCAAGGTATATAAATGGGCATCTTCAGGATTACGTTGATTGTGTATGACACGATAATTTTTGTTCGTTAAAACAACTTATTTATATCCATATATCTGTGCGAACACCAACGAGCACGAGCTTCTAGTTTGTTATTCTCCCATTCCTTTCCTGTTTCGAATGTTGATATAGAGAGTTTTCGGGCCGTTCATTTTTTTTAAAAAAAAAGTTAGAGTACCAACCCCAACCTTTTTTTAACTTCAGCTTTTTACTGATCTTATTGATTGAAAACTATATTTTTTAACTTATTTATATCAAGAGAAGGTTTGGTTCTTGACACGACCTTCCACTAACATCACATGCAAATAATTTTTGTTATTTGTCGGACTTTTGCACAAGACGCGCAAGAGGCGCATTTCAGAAGACATCAAAGAAGCAAATTTGTGAAAAATTACCGTTTCTTATAAAGTTCGCCGTCGGGAGCGCCGTGCTCTTTGGCATGAAGTCGTCGGGGCTTCCGACCGGCCTCAATTACGGCAATCTGTCAACTCGAACATCTGCCAAGACGGCGCACAAAGCCATCAATGGCGGGGTCATTCACCTCCGAAAGGCCCGCTCGCGAAAGGGCCTTCGTAGGAGGGCCTTCAAAGAGGGCGGGCAGGGCGGGGCGGGGCGGGGCGGGGCGGGGCGGGGCGGGGCGGGGCGGGCAGAGAAGAACGAGGCACGATGGAGCTGGAGGGGGAGGCTAACGGAAGAGATGAAGTGAGGGGTGGGGTGAAGGGGGTGAAGTGAGGGAGGAGGAAGAGGGAGGGGTAGGGGTGGCAGGAGGGAAGGAGAAAAGATGGGGGAGGGTGGGGAGAGGGAAGGGAAGGGGATAAAGAGAGGGGTCGGGAGTGGGGAAGGAGGAAGAATGAGGAAGAGGGTGGAGGAGGGGTGAGCAGGAGGAGGAGGAAGAGGAAGGGAGAAGGTATGAGGAGGGAAGGAGGAAGACGGAAGGGGATGGAAGGAGGAAGGAGGAGGGGTGAGGAGGAGGGAAGGAGGGGTGGGAGAGGGGAGGGCGCGTGGCGCGGAAGCAAAGCAGCAGTTTCCGGCCGCGGCCGCACGTGCGGGCGGTGGTTGGCGGGGGCGGGCCGTGCGATACGCGGGAGTTTTTTTGATTTTATTCCCCCCACCAGTGGCCTTAGAGAGGCGGTCATTTATTAGCATAAGGGACACATGCGGTACAGATCTTTCTTTTTGCTGCAAAAAAAAGTGTTTAAATAATTAACTTCAACTCATACTATCTTAAACAATGGAAGTAGCCGGCGCTTTGATGGCATCTAAGGGTTCACATACCCAGAATATAGTTTTTACTATCTTGTTACAGTGTGTTAGTTTTTTTCTTCATTTATTTACTCGTTCGTACTTATGACTCTCTATACTTATTTGCAACAGTCACACCTATCATGCGCACGTTACGCAGGTCACTATTTACACTTCACATTTCGCCATCGCTGGCTTTGTTCAAACCTTATCCGCGGAAGAGGGTCGGGACTGGTCAGTGCAGACCGGAGGGCCAGGAGAGAGTGAAGAAGCAATGAACAGTCAGCGAGGAGTATGAGCGCAGTGTAAATAGTTCCGCAAACGTCACGGAAAAGCGTAAACACTACACGAAATATAGAAAATCATTTGATAAAAGCTTCGTAGAGTTGTGATAAAAGGGATTATGCATTCGTAGAAGAAAAGTTGAAAAGGGAAGCAAACGGAACACATTGCATAGTGCGATAATTTCGGGTGCGACGCGAAATACTAGTGCAAGAAGTGATCTTGAAACACACAACGTTTACAATACGTTGATATAACACAGAAATCGTAAAAAATATTAATAGGGCACATTGATATTTTTTATTCATTTGTAGGCAATTTTTCCAAAAAGAAAGTCTTGTTTCTTCGAAATCACAGCGAAAATTCTAAATGCATTTCTCGTCTGACTTAGATTTATTGTGTCTGCTGTGCTGCTATCAGACGGACGTATCAGAAGCGATTCACCAAACATTAGTCGGTCGTTATTCAAGGGAGACGTTCAGCGGGGACGAGTGCGATAAGTATACGAGGTAGGATCTAGGAGGTGCAGTGGGTAGAAAGGCGGCCGAAGTGGGCGTTTGAGCTCTAATAGAGAATTGGTCGGGAACGAATCAAAAGGTCATGAGAAGCGGGTCTAGGGAAGGTGGTCAGGAGAAGCTGGTCGTGAGGAGCAGATCGGGAAAGAGAGCATGTAACAGGGTTGTCCAACTGCCGGCCCGCGATGACATTTATTGGGTCCGCGTAAGGTTATTAGTCAAAGGCGTCCCAGAAAAGTCCGTCCTGTTTAACCATGTCAGGGTGTGCGCCTAGCGCAAGTGCCCTGCCGGGGTCAGCATACCCGTTAATGTAAACAATAGGTGAAGTTTATATTTAGGGAACTTTTTTCTAGTAAATTCAGAAATTCAAAATCATCCTAATGTGTGTCCCACAGTGGCATCGCCTGATATCACGCATGGTTTTATCCCCCCTCCCCTGCCCCCTTTCGTAGCAGCCGGGCAAATTTCCAAGATCAACATTGTAGGGAAGTCCGGTGTTGATCGCCCGAGTAATGAAAATATAGCCCGCAACCATATTAAAGGCTTTAGTTGTGACCCTTGAGGCCTTTGCAAGATGGGCACCACTGGTACATAACACGGGCGGGCGGATCCATAGATACATTGTGGGAGGGGAAACTCAAAAAGTTTTGGTCGAACGTGTTTTAGTGCAGATTTTGTAAAATGTCACAGGTTACATTCAGCTCATGTTGTGATACAGTTTTATTCATTTTAATGATTATCCGAAAATATTTTTGCTTGAAAGTTTCGTGACAAGTTAAAATTAACAGTTACAGACACATTTTAGAGGGGGGGGATTTCCGTCCTCGGGAATCAGCACCTATGTATAATTTGCATCGGGAACAGTGGGTCGGGACGTCCAAACCGGGAGGAGGTTTTTGACTTTCTAGAAAACCCAGTAGCCCTGGCGGGACGGTCGTTTATTAACATGTAGGGGTTACATACGCCGCAGCTCTTAGGCTTTTGCGGTAAATAAGACGGCAGCATTTAATAACTAATTTATTACCCAACTTAACCTATGGAAGAAGCGAATACATTAGTGAAATCGAATAAATCAGTGAATATGCATTAAAATGACGGTAAACCGTAAAACAACTACTTATTAGCCCAAATTTACAAAAAATGTAACAAAAAATGACATAAAAATGGGTATTTCCCTTTTGACATAACATAAAGTGAATTTGTATACTACATGGCATTCTTCTAAAGTGAAATGAAAAAACATTTCATTAAAATCCGCCCCTATTCATATGCATGCTTTATTGTATTTCCTATTAAAGTTGTCTTGTATAGTCTCCGTGGGGAGCGGGTGCGGCGCGAGCAGAAGCGAGTCGACCGGAACCGCACGGGAGCGCAGAGCCCGCCCGGCCGCGGCAGCAGGGACCGCGAGTGGGGAGGAATCGACGCGCTGTATAAGGCGCTCGCCGGCGGCTGCCCATAAGCGGCGTCGCGGCGACAACGGCGGCCAGGCGCGTGGCGCGCGGGTGCACAATGGCCCGGCGGCGGACGACGTGTGGTGGCGGTGGCGGCGGTGGAAGAGATACGCTGGCGGTGGCGGTGACGGAGGCAGGGCAGGCGGCAGCAGTGGTGGCGGAGCTTGAGACGATGGCGATGGAGATGAGCGTGGTGCCGATGGCGGTGGCTGCGTCGGTGCATCTGTGATGGCGGAGGCGGAACCTGCGACGGTGACATTAGCGGTGGCGACGGCCGTGGCGGTGACGGCGGCGGCGACGATGATGATAGTGACGGAGGTGGTGACGGCGGCAGTTGTGGTGGCGGGGCCTGAGATGGTGGTGGGGACGGTGATGGCGATGGCGGTGGCTGCGTCGGCACAGCTGTGGTGGCAGAGGCGGATCCTGCGACGGTGACAGCGGTGGTGGTGGTTGCGGCGGCGGTAGTGGCGACGGCGATGATGGCGAGTGACGGAGGCGGTGACGTTGGTGGTGACGTGGGCAGTGATATGGGCGGTGACGTGGGCGGTGACAGAGGAGGTGACGGAGGCGGTGACGGCGGTGGTGGTGAAAGTGATGGAGGTGGTGGCGGAGCCTGATTTGGTGGTGGAGGCGGTGATGGCGACAGCGGTAGCTGCGTCGCCAGAACTGTGGTGGCAAAGGCGGATCCTGCAAGGGTGACGTTAGCGGTGGTGGCGGTGGCTGCGGGACGCCGGGCCACGACGTGCTCGGGGCTTGGCCATACACACGGCCCTTGTTGGTGCCCGTCGCTTTTGTCTGCTTTACTGCCGCCGAGCTCCACTGCATTTGTTGTCCGGCTCTACTCGCGCTGTGTCAAACACCCTAACTGCCCGAGGCGGTCGAGCCCGCGCGCGCCTCCGCCGCCCCAAGCAGCCCCGCATCAGCGTTCGCCGCCGCTTGAGACATCACCCCTCTGGCGATGGCTCCTCCATCACCACAATTTACCGGCCCGCTACCTCTCCTCTGTGCTGCGTGGACTCACATCCCCTGGCTATCCCCAAGAATGTGCCCCGTTTCTCGTGTCTATCCTGTTCTGGGCTCGTCTACAGACTAGCAGAGTCGTCGACTAGTCTCCACCTCCCCTCCTGTGAGGTTGGGGCGTGGGGCACTCTCTTTGTCACGGCCGTTCCCGCGCCCTTCGCTTCATCCATCAACTCGCCTTCCGCCATTCCACCGTTCGCCTGCGCCATTCACGCCGCTTTTGTTCGCGCCGCCCCCGCTCACGGCGTCTGCCGCCTCTGTCACTTCCGTCTTCGCATTCCCGGAGGCGCCGCGCCACTACCCCTCGTTGCTCGTCGCCCCTCGCGTGTGTCATCCGCAGCGGTGTTGCCGGGGACGATTTCGCGTTCCTGTACTCGCTGCTACTGCACTACGCGCCGCCTTCGCTTTGTCACGAAGTCACAGCGGGTTCCTCCGCCGCGGAGCCTCCAAGTGCTGCCGCTTCCCGTTGGATCACTCGCTCCACGACTCGAGCGCGCACTGCTACAGGAACATCTGGATGTAGCGCTGCCAGCCATCTATTTATTTACACTGGGAGGAGTGGCTCAGGGCATTGATTGACGTCACTGCAGTATCTCTCACCGGGAGATTCCAGGTTCATGTCCTGACGGTGTCAGGATTTTCGACTCTAGCTTGTCAGTTAGGTCGACTTCAGGCGAATGGCAAACTCTAATAAACGGGCCGCGGTCCGCACGCGATATTTCCTTCCTCTTTCTTGTCCTATCATCAATCCTTACTTACATGCACTACACTATCACAAATGCCGCGGAAATCGGTCGGGAGATAAGAGTTTGTCCCGGGTGGAACGGTGCCCCGCCGGTGAGAATACCTAGATGGGCGAAACCTCGCCGGGGCGGTAGGTCGGCGCCCGATCTCACCATCCAGCGCGAGAAGGGTACGGCCACAACACAAGGAAGAACATTACGAGACTTCCGAGTACTAATGACCCTAGCGGTTGGCGCGCCCGGAATTAGTAATAATCATTCTATTTATCCTTTGCAGCGTCTGTGGTTAACAACCAGACACTACACATGTTAACTCAACATAACACTCCAGACACTACACATGTTCACAAACTCTCACCAATAGAAACGCTTTATTTCGATATTATTATATCGAACTACACATTAATTTGATCCACCATGTTTCAAGGACTGGCACACGAAAATCTTCGTCTTCTCTCGTGCGTCGCAAGCTGTTTTGAAATCTTCAACACAAAGTCAGACTTTGTATTGATCGTTTAATGCTAATGTAAAATGTTATGGACTAAATCCAGCACTATCCAGCACTAGATTTTAGAGCATTTTTAATAGTACATTTCTCTCACTACTATTATACGAAGGGAAACGTATTCGCTTTCATTGGTTTTCACGTTTCCGTCTTATATTTAGATATTCTAATCCGCTTATATCTAAACCTGTCAAAAACATTTCCATAAACATTGTTTCAGTATCATTTTTATTTGTACTCACGATTTCTTATTTTCATTTCTTGAACTCTTGATGTTCGTCATGTGATAGTAACCGGCTGTGGGCGTTATTAGTAAACAAACGTGGATATAAAGCACATTAGAAGATCCCATATGTAACTTTACAAGCAGTAGAATACACTTACGTATGTGTGCAGATCTTTGTACAGAGATAATCCTTTGTAATTAGACCCAAATATTACACGTTCTATAATGCATTCATCCCACTTCTGTTGAGCGCACGCTTGTTGTTCCAGTAATGTCATTGTAAAGGGTTTCTAAGGATTAGGAAAGCAGCAGTTCCAGTATAATGACTGTAATCTTCTGCGTTTGAGGATCTGGCTGCTGTGTCCAGAGATCCACAGAATTACGGGAAATTGCATTACATCTGCATTCCCTAGTTCCACTTCCCTCACAATAGCTTATCCCCGCGCGTTGCTCATCCACTGTCCTCGTCTCAGCTCCTCCTCCGCTCCGACACCCTCCATATCCTCACGCCCCTTCCATTTCCACTCGCATCTGTCCTCATCTCTACTACCTCCTCACCTCTGTCACCTTAAACATTCGATGACACGAACTAAGTTATTCTCAGCCCCTCAACCTCTTCCCTCGCCCCACCTCCCTTCCTCATCAGCCATCCACCTCCCGATCATCATCTCCTCCTCCTCCTCCTCCGATCTATGCTGCCTTCTCTCCAATCATCCACCTCACAAGCAGGGGCGGATACAGGCACTCATACTGGAGGAGGCAATCATAATTTTGTGTTAAATAATACACATTTGTTTAGCAACCTTCTTCTCCTGTCCTGTGGTCCGTCCCTCCCTCATTCTTGATTGTTCCATTTCTTGCAACCACCTCCATTTTCCTCTCTAGCCACCCACCCAAGTAGCTTCCTTCTTTGCTACTGGCACAACGTCCTACTCCTCCTCCTCCTCCGACCTCGCCGCTCATCCTACTCTACTACCAGCGACAGCGTATGCAGAGGATCTTCAATCTGCTCTCCCTCGATCCATCGGCTCTTCTTCCTCTTCCCATGGTCGCTCTCTCTCTCTCTCTCTCTCTCTCTCTCTCTCTCTCTCTCCTCTCTCTTCCCTCTCTTTACTCTCCCTCTCTCTCCCTCTTCTCCATCTCTCTCCCTCTCTTAACTCTCCCCTCTGCTCTCTCTTCTCCTCATCTCTCTCCCTCTCTCTCCTCTCTATCCCTTCTCTCCTCTCCTCTCCCTCGCCTCTCACCCTCACTTCCCTCTCTTACTCTCCTCTCTCTCCCTCTCTCGTCCTCCCTCTCTCTCCCTTCCCTCTCTCTCCCTCCTCTCTCTCTCTCCCTTCTCTCTCTTCCTCCCTCCCTCTCTCTCTCCCTCTCTCTCTCCTCACCCGGAG
>BOPP01000141.1:853165-877540 GCA_017312745.1 Gryllus bimaculatus
CACCTTAGTGAAGTGCATTTATGTCTTCTTTCATTTTTTTTCTGACTGGCTAAAAAAATACTGATATCAAGAAATATCCTACATTTGCCCAAGTATTTCATTACCTATAGAAAAGAAGAAACACCCTAATTGGGACAAGCTCTTACTAATCAATGAACGCTCATAAATAAGTTGCTTGAAAACATTAAACATTTTCGAGGTAAGTCTGTACTTTACCGAAAAATGCTCCTATAATTACATGAATATGTACCTACAGAAAAGATCAGACGAATATGCAAAAATATGTACCACCATATTTACCTATACAGTGTCCAATTCTAACCAAATGTCAAGAAATTTCACTTAGCATTGTCCTGAAGCAACGTACAAAAATACGCAAAATCCTAGATATCCGCTCGCTATTCATTACGATGGGGAATAAGACCCCTGTTTTGATACTGGTATAGATTCGTTGTGAAGTATCGCAGCATCCCAATCACCGTGAAGCAATGCAGCGGGGAAGGTGCGTTGGCGTCCGCCGTCAGCGTCGAGTGGCCCTCGGCGCTGTCGCAGCCAGCGCGCGGCCTTCGAACTGTCGCGGCGCGCTGGCTGGCCGAGTGCGCGCTGGCGGGGGCGGGGGCGCTCGGCCGACCTTTGTGCACCTGGGCGGCTCTCAAAGGCGGGCGGCGCGCCGGAGCGCGAGGAGACGGGGACACGTTGGGGGAGGGACGGAGAGGGAACAAGCGGGCAGCGGGTGGCGGTGAAAAGGAGGGGGAGGGGTGTTGAGCGGGGGCGCGAGGGGGCACCAGGGCGGGTGAAATGAGGGCACTTGTGCGCGAAGAGGCAGACGGTGGGCAGGGCCGGATGGATTGTTTGATTAGTGATTCTGCGCGCGCAAAGCCACTGCTCAGGTTCCGTAAGTGTAGTGTTTGTTTTAACCGCTGGAGGGGGCGGAGACTTTTCCCCAGCTGGACGGCGAGATCCGGTGCCGACCTATAAGTCGACTTGCGAGTTTTCCCCACTAAGGTATCTCCCGCCAGCGAGGCACGGCCCCATCCGGGACAAGCTATCTTCTGGCAGGTCTGTTTGTGTATTGCATGTAAGTGTAAGAGGGTTTAAGTATGTGGGAATATAGGACAAAGAAGTGGAAGAAGCGATCGAGCGCGGTCCGTAGCCCGTTTTGGAGGTTATTGTTTTGGCATTCGCCTGGTGTTGATCGTAGTAACCACGGAAAACTACCGATCGGAACAGACGGCCGCAAGAATTCTTCTCCAGACAGCGGCTGAATGTAGCTAATCGGAGGCGGTGGGCAGGTGGCGGGTGGCAGTGAGCGCCGGCGGTCGGAAGTGGGGAGTTGGCTGCAGGAAGGGCGGGCGAGTCGTGTCGGGGAGTGTGAGGGAGGGCTCAGGTAGCGGGGCGTGGTTAGGTGCGTGAAGGACCGGAGCGAGTTAGAGGAAGAACGAGGAAAAGCACATGCAGGCCGGGAGCAAAATGGAAGATTCCAGAGTCCTTCATAGGCATTTGATCCCGAGAAATTTCAGTGTAGTTTTCATACTCATTTCAATTAATTTCTGTTGTAATTCTCTTCCCAATATTTAATTTACAAACTAAAATTTAATTACAAATTCGCCAAACCCTTACTATGATAAAATAGTTTCTAAAGCATGGTGCGTGTTGTCATATCTAGGGGGCGAATTTTAGTGAATTTCTTTTTCTTATCGCTTTAGAGCAATGCCGTTTAGAATAGAAATTTATTGTATGACATTATTTTGTATTTTCGTTGATTTGAAGAAATAAGTCATTTTTTTACAACATTTTACTGCATTTTTCGCTTGCTTCATCGATTTTAATATCATTTTAATGCTACTTGTTTCAAACAATATTTACGAGGTGCAACAAATGTTCACCATAGCATTTCTGAGTAGTCTATTCGAATCCTTCGCTCACATATTGTAATGTCAGCCGACGATGTGATCTAACGTGACGATGTGAGTACGATGTAATCTAACGTTCCCTTATCGGCGCCATTGGCAGTTACGCCGATTTCGCGATTAGGCAGAGATTTTTTTTCAATGAAGAGTCCAAACTCCACGTTTGCAGTCTGAGTTCACTTGAACAAAAGGTGGAAGCCTCGATTACATCAGAAACATACTCAACGACTTAGTTCTTCATCTGAAGTGGTTTTGAAGGATTTTTTTACGTTATTTTTCTTTATTTTTAGGTCATTTTCAAAGCAATTTATAGATCATATTTGGCAATATTTCAGGTCATGAAAATCTGGCCCTAGGTATTTCATTACGAATGAGGTGGTTGGGCCATCGGAGAGCGGCAGAGCGACCAGCCGGGGGCGACAAAGGTGGAGCGTAGTTAACGAGGGCGTCGAGGTGGCGCCTTGAAGAGCACACACAGTGGCGCCAGGGCAAGTACTACACGTGGCGGCGGTTCTCACGCAGAGGCAGGTGGGGTCGGTCAAGAAGAGCTTGTGAAGAGTGAATGGTTGAGCGACCGCCCGCAGATCACATGACGCGGGGACACGGCCGCTGGACGGGCTCTGCCGAGGCGCTCGCCGGCGTGGAAGCGAGAGAGTCTCAGTGCGTGAGGGGGGGTGGGGGTTGAGGGGCGGGGTAGGGAAGGAGGTCAGGGCGTGTCGGAGCGGAGCGCAAGGGCACAGTGGGAGGCGGTGGCGCCGGCTGAGCGGAAGGTGAGCGGGGGTGATGCCCAAGCAGTGGTTAAGGGCTTTGTGCGGGAGAAAAGAACCGGTAGAGGTGGCTCTGTGCATCAACGGATGGCACAGCAATGCCTCTGAACGGGAGGTCCCAGGTTCGAGTGCCGACGGTGGAGAATTCTAGAGGTCGGCTGCTCTGATCGGAAGCTTTCCGTGGTTTCTCCGATCATCACTAGGCGAATGCCGGAGCAGTACCGTAACAAACAGGCTACGCACCGCGTGTGCTTTCCTATCTCTTCCTTGTCCTATCTCCACCCCTTTCACACACTTACACTTACACGCAATGCACTACATATATGTCGTCAGTGCAGTATGTCTCGGATTGGGCGGTTCCCCGCTGGTGGGAGATACATGATTGGGGAAAACCCCGCTAGCCGATGGTAAGTTGCCGCCGGATCTCGCCATCCAGCGGAGGAATATCACAGTCACCTCCGGAGGGGGGAAACGTGTACTACCCTTTCGGGACTAATGACATCAGTAGTTGACGCGCCCTGTATCACTAACCACCAGCCAACCAACGAGAGAAAAGTATTCACGCTGTACAAAGAGAGATGGACTTCTGGTTAGCCAATCGCAACACGACTGACATGTCGCTAGGTGGGGACTTCTGGCGCGATGATCAGATCTCTCTTTCCGAGGTTATTCACTTTAAACGCGATACTCAAATATCCCTTATCAACGATCTTGCAATAGTATAATCAACAGACCAGAGGTAATATTACCGACTATGCAATGTAATCAAACATCGAAATCGTGTACTGTATTTGTAATAGATTTATGCAATTTGAAGTGATAACACCTAAAGATAGTAATTTGTTTTAATTTAATTTTTTGTTTAAAATATTAAAATAATTTAATTTTAATATCATTCAGTCGACATTTTTGGCAAACTTCAACTCTATAATCTTGAATAAATATGAATTAAAGTTTAAACCAACCTTACCAATTTTCGGAATGGAGTATTCGACGATCGTCCCTAGAGCTGTCACCACTCAGTGACCGGTCAGGCGTGCTGTGATCCGCTGGCGGAAATACTGTCTCGCTTTGTATAGCATGTGAACGTAGTTGAAAATGTTTAAAAAAACTGCCCGACTGCGCATAGCTGGTTAAACACGCTTTGAGCAATGTTCACTTACTTCGTCGATACTGACGCAGTTCTCGTTCACATTTCGAAGCCATCCTGCGGAACGGAAGACCTTCGCCCGTTATAACGACTTACCTGAAACAGAGAAAATACTTTTAAGGAACATCCACAGACACACATTTTTAATACAGGAAATCTTTATGAAATCCACAGTAACATATAAATCACAGATATAGCCATTATTTTAAACAACTACATAATTTCCAAGCTTCAAATTTGAATGAACCTTGAAGATTCAATATAATTTCGCTCGTGGGCTGCGATTGTGACACAATTCAAAAAATGCGAATTTTGAGTTAATGTACTTTCCAGAACTGCAAAGTGGTCTCCTTTCCAGTAACAACAGCACTATATTTTAGAATTCACCGACAAATGGCAGAAGTGTGAATGCAAAAATAATGCATTTCAATACATGATGAAAAGTTCTAACTCATTTATCTCAACACCTGAATTTTTGAGTTGCGCTACTATTGCCCCAAAACGATTTGTTAAAATAACAAAATAAATGTGTACATCTTTAGAACATTAGGATTCCAGTTAACTCAGAATCGAGAACGAACCTGACATCTTTAATTGTGAATTTATGGGATAATAATAAATTTTAATAATTATGTATGATCAGTACATTATTAACAGTAATACAATAAATACTACATTATTTATTATTATATACTTATTATTAATGCACGAAAAAACGTAATCACTACGTAAAGAATAGTTGTTTATTAGGTATATTCTGCCCTCAGCAATCTAAAAGTGTACAAGGTTATGCAGTACAAGGGAACTCAGGTCAGAAGGGGTATGAATGCGAATTATGTCAGGATTCCTCCCACCACAAACGAATAGTGAACCAAGGCTAATCAGATGCGGGGCATTCAGCCTTCGACAGCCTTCCCTTTCTCTTCCCTTCTCTCCTCTCATTCGACGCCTGTCATTACGCTTCGATCATGAATGGCGAACAGAACACACAAATTTCATCATTTAAAAACGTATTGCTTGAGTGACTCAAATAGTCACAATAGAACAATGATTGCTTAAAATCGATTTAGATATCACCATATAAACTCGACCGTGAACATCAAGACAACATCGACATGTTCTTACTCTAACACGAGGCTGCACATAAAAAAATATTTGTTCGCTGCTAACATATTTCTGTAAGCTGCTCATACAAGCAGTTGGTGAAAAATTGTCCAAACAATAACTTTGCTGTAAACTCTTGGGTGTCTATTACTTTACAGCATTGACGATTCACTTAACCAGTGATGAGTTCAATGTAATATTCCCTTTTATGTTCATTCTAACTTCGCTAACGTCGTGATGCGTGTTTCTCAGTATGTAGCGCAGTCGCTACGGTCATTCCCTTATCCCGAGGTTTACCCACTTCCCAGAAAGCGCTTGCAACGCGGAGCGCGCCCCGCGGACAAACTGGGTCGGCGGGGCCGCTTCTAGTCCGCCGTCGTGTGGCGGACGGCGTGCCCACAGGCAGGAGTTCTCTATTTGGCGCGGCGTGAGCCCCGGCTCTTGATGCTCTCGGCCGGGATGGAACCGGGCGCCGCTGCCGTAAGTGCTGTTGCGGAGTTCTCGGGCGACGGAAGTTCAGTTTCGTGTTTCGGCCACGGCCGCGCTGGGATCAGCGCTCGGGGCGGGCATAAAATTAAACATAACTTCGTTCTTCTCTATTCTCCCGGGCGATAGTGTGAATTCTTTTTAATTTATAGAAGGAAATAATATTTAATAATGATGTTTTTAAGTATATTTTGTTAGTTGGTCACGTTAATTAAAACGGAAATAAAATACGCTGCATTCAAGAAACACTTTATTGTTTGTTTGGCATTTCAGCCATTTGCCGTGCTAGGCATTCACGCTCCAATCATAATTTGATAATATTTCTTTATGTTAATAGGGGTTCAAATCTACAATATTTCGTTTCGCTTAAGGCAATTATCGTAGTAAAATAGATCGGCCAAATCAACAGTAAGAATTGCATTTTTTAATACTTTTATTTGCAGATTTTATTACAATACGTGACCATACAAGCCTTTATTTACGATGACATGACATCCATGAAACCGTATTCTTGGATTTTCACATTAAGTAATTTTGCACAGCAAATAATAACATTCGCTACTGAATACTGCTTCGAAATGTGTCACTTTTTGGTTAGTTAAGTCCTTTTGCCGAGTAAAGGCAACTCCCAACAAGATTTCTCCCATAACATGGTGGGTTTACAGTGATATGGGGTTGCAGTCCTTCATTACTTTGTTTAGTGATTATTAATTATAAATAGTGGACACAATTAATATAACATCTTCAGCGTTCGAAAAGAACAAAGAACGCTTGACTGGTGCAAGAGGATCCTCAGATCTCTTTGGATTCAAATTTTTCGAGAAGAATCCAACCTGCTCATCAGATAGGACTATTTGTGTAAGAAATGGGAGATTGATGAAGGAAAATCTATGACACCAAAAAACTTACAGAACATCCTTCTGTAATAATTTCATTAAAGGCGTGTTAATCTGAAGATTACGTTCTTGTATTTGTTCTTTCTTTTTACGCATCTGAAGGTGACAATTTCAATACGTTCTACAAAAAGAGAAACTCCTTCGGGTGGCTGAGAAATGAGTGATGCTTTAACGAACATAAAATATATTTCCTTAAATCATAAACTGTAACTAGATGCATTAGTAATTCAATTATTAACGTTAAAGAGACAATTGGAGATCATTTATTGATATTAAATATGTTGTGTTTCCTATTTATTCACACTATTCATATAATAATAAGTTGGCAAGATATCCTCTGCTGTATAATTTAGTTTTATCAATTAGCTTATTCACCCGTATCAAAGTTACCCTAATGCTTTTTTTAATATTACTAAATGCGTACTTTGACTCAGTGTTTTACTTTGCCAATGATTCTAATGGAGAGGTAGTATTAAATCTCTAAAGTATAATTAGATCGACATTTATATACGGAGCTTGGCACATTAACTCGATTTTCTCTCAACGGGTACATCCCGTTTTTACTGAAGACGCGCGTGACTGATGGATGAGATAACGAATGAAAATGCGCCACAATTTGCTGCACACTGCCTCTTGTGCCCCGCCTTGATATCCATCTCTGTCAGTGCTAGGCGGATTATGCGGGCTTTTAACGCTAAGACGGTAATGCCCCCTTGGAACGTACACAGAGACACGGCAACTTATTTTTTGAAGAAACATTAACACGTACTTCTCCTCTCATTAGTGCCCTGAACCCTAACTTCACAAAATAAATAATATCTCTTCGGACTTTAGTTCTTTCTTTTAATCAAATCGGCTATTCAACTGCTAAATAAGTTGTTCAGTAAGAAAAGAATAGGAAACTGATAAGAACACCTGTCAAAGTAACTCGAACTTCCTCAATTTCTTTGCGAGATTCATGAATAATTCCCCTGTTAGTTTGTCAGGATGGCTTCAGTTTTTAAGCAACTGACTTACCACGGATGATAAGTAGTTCCGAGAAAAATGGAGACAAAATAAACAAAAAATCTAATCCTCCGTGTTGAATCGCAGTAATAAATTCATTCTCAGCAGTACAATGAAATTAAAATTATATCTAAGTAAAGCAATTACAATTTTCAAAATACCTATAATAAAAAATAAAGTGAAGCCTTGTGAGTAATTCTCAACTTTATGTTAACTGCCGAAGGTCATTCAGTGCACGAGAAAAAGGAAATTCCAAGCTCACGACTTCACGAATGAACTTACGAGCGTAATGGAACAATGATCGCGTGTTGTGTATTGACACACTGATTCGACATCCTCCTGGTATTTATGGCAGGAAACCATACAAAAGATGGCAAAACATGAATGAAAGCGGTTGGCCTCTGCAAATTCTCTTCTAGACAATCACAACTTTCGACACTGTAATAATGTTGAGGAAAATTCGCCAAACAATAGTCCACGGAATTTGAAGTTGCGAAACCACAAACACACTAACGCAACTGGCAGACGATCCTCATTTTTTTAGATGGTTAAATCAACACACACAGCCAGTTTCGACGGAGATTTCGGATCAAATTATTCCTTCAATTTATTTTATTTCTGTCACTCGTCCGACTCCACCGCTTCGATAACGGTAAAGCGTTCAGCCCTCAATTCCCATCTGATAATGACCATGTGGTGTATAGAAGATAATCTGTAACGTATTGCCGCCATCAGAGAAAACGAGGACCCAAGAGGATCAGATACAATTGGAGCCTCCACAAGCGGAATTCGCGAAACCAACCGGGAAGGAACAACTTCGTCATCGGCGAAACGGATAGCGGCGTACGTCAATTACAGTACGTGACAACACGATTATAATAAATTCGGTTTGGTGGAAGGTAGAGCGCAGCGTTAAGCGCAGTGCGCTGGGTGGAATCGGCACTAATTACGACATATGGTCGTATCGAATTCCGTTCATTCACGCCATATCGAGACGATCGAGAGCGACCGCTGCGGCCGAGTTCACCCCCCACCCCCCGTCGGTGGAGCACGAGGGGCAGTGTTCCCTGCGCGAGTCAATGGGCCGAAAATACAGAATGGATTGATTGATTGTTAAAGATTCCGGGCGCGTCAACTGCTAAGGTAATTAGTCCGTAAGTGTAGAGCCTGTTTTTTCTTCAAAAGTTGGTGGTGGTCTTCTCCCGCTGGAGATCTGGAGCCGACCTGACGTCGGCTAGTGGGGTTTTCCCCAAACCTCCAGGTATATCCTACAGGCGGGGCTCCGCCCCAGCCGCAACAAGCGCTAAGCTTCTGACCGGCCTCCCGGCATGTGTGGTAATGTACTGCATGTTAGTATAAGTGTGTAAATAAGGTGTGTAAATAAGGAGTGGACAAGGAAGAGGAAGGAAAGATCGCGCATGGTCCGTGGCCCGTTTGTTAGGGTACTGCTCCGACATTCACCTGGTGTTGATCGGCAAAATCAGAGAAAACTACCAATAAGAGCAGGCGGCCGCTAGAATTCTCTTCCAGACAGCGACTGGATTCGACCTAGCTGAAAGGTAATGTCAAAAATCCTTCCACCATCGGGACATGAACCTAGAACATCCCGGTCAGAGGCACTGCGGTCGCATCAGTTGTTGCCCTGAGCCACCTCTCCCGGTGAAAGCGCACAAAAAGAATTCCAAAATGAAATTATAAAAAAGAACAGCAAAAAAGATGTGAAATATAACGTCTCAACTATCAGTCTCACAGATACGTCATCGCCTTTCCGTTGACCGCATCTTATTATAAGACTTTCATTTCAAAGACTTTCTCAACGAAAACAAATATTTAATGACAAGTCTTCCGGCATTTAAAGGCGGATTCGCATATAAAAGGGGATAAGTCAAGTTTTTGTCCAAAATGAGTATGCCAGGACATTGCTTTACTACGATACTCTCATCGTGAGTAGGGGGATAAGTGACATTTTAATTTTTCTATTATTATTTAATGGCAAAAGTAAAAGGTCACTTATACCTGTACATACAATGATAGTATTGTAATACTAACACAACATCCTTGCATTCTCATTTTGAACAAGAACTTGACCTATCCCCTTGTACTCGCTCATCCGCCTATTGAAATACCTCCAACAAAATCTCGGGAAAATCTTTGTGCACGCTTTCTGCGTCGTTCCGGCCTACTGTGCGCCGCGGCCAGCTCCCGCGTCGCCCTCTGCGCCACCTGCTTTCCGCGCCTCGTTACGACACACTCGCGCCGCGTCAGCAGCACAACAGCGCGGATGCTGAGTTGGCGCGCGCAGTGCAGTACGGTGCTCCTCGCGGGGAACTACCTGGACTACGCCACTCAGGAACTGAACATTTAAAACAAGTGGAATTGGATTCTTGTACTGTATTATATTCCTGATGAATACGAAATCAAACTCTATTCAGAATGAAAGCGTTAATGTCAAATGTGAGAGCATTAAATGTGATTTTTAACATAATTATGAACCAAATCTTGATCACAGTTATCGTAAACGTAACCGTGAAGAACAACATACAAATCATATGATGATGTGTTTCCATGGTTTCATGGAGACAATGTAATGATTGTATGTTGATAGTGATTGAGAGTTATATAAGCGATAATGATGTGCAAAATCAATCTACACTCACAAAAACTGCAGTGGATTCTCAGGAGCGAAAACGTTTGTTTGCTTTTTTTTTTAAATTTATTTAACGTCGCATCAACTTCTAGGTCATTAACGGCCACAATTGCTCTTAACCGTGTAATAACTGTGAGGATGACACGATATGATGATGATAGGGAGTGAAATGACGAACACAATACAACCACGCCCTAGGCGAGATTCGAATCCGCGACCCTTCGAATCCGACCTCGCTATGGCACTACTGCCTTAATGATCTCGGCAACCGGATCGACGTTTCTTTCGTTGTGTGTTCCAATTTTCACCGATAACTGGTTCCTTGATAATGGTTTGTAATCAAAGATTGACAGTAAATATTACAAGTCAAACTACTTAATATGTTCTGATTCGCCTTTTACATCACAATGACCTGGCGAAATACCCTGTCATTCGCGAGATTTGAAAATACCTTTATTTTTGCCACCTCACCTTGATCATCAGAAACGAATTATTCTTTCTCAGCTTATAATGTAAACATCCGTAATACGTATACAAACTATTATGAATAGTGGGATGTGATTTGGTAATGAATTTTCATCGATCCAAAAACAACACGTAAAATGAAGACCTAAATGCTTAATTGTGACGGGTGGAGGTCAGCTGGAAGCAGTTCCGTTCTTAGCGAAGCAATCTAAACAGTTTTATACTTCAATACTTCAAGTAATTATGAAGTGGCCCGACTGCGTCTTATTAAATATATCTAAACAAAACGTTGAATAACATATTTATTAACTCTTATTTGTCATGAATGAGTCACCCTTGATAAAGAAAATTTTTAATACAAAGAACGGTCGTTTTACTGGCACGTTAATAATTCGTTACTTTAGAGTCACGTCACTTCACACACGAAATATTTGGAAACAAATAAATATGACACCTCTTACCTTCCTTTCATTCTAATAAGATACACAATTTTGTAGATACGTGAAACCCTGACTTTTAAAATGCCTGATGCCATGCCTGCTTGCTCCCAAGATGTAGAAATAAGTTCTGATTCTGTTAATTGTTGTAAACAAAACTTGTAGTTACGTCAGTGTGACTTTAAGGTTGCGAATTAATTTCGAGCATTCTTGCAAATTTGCATCCTAAAGATTAGTAGTATCTCTTTTGGAGGTTGTGTAAATACTGGAGGTCTCATCGACATTTGAAAACAACTTTCACAAATATTTGTAAGTAAATTAAATTATCCTTCAATTTCGATAATGGTTAACAATGTTTCCCTGGCCTTTAGTCACGTTGTTAACTGTTTGGTTACATATTCCAAATTTTATCCTACATCAAGCAATACTTTATTTTATTTCCATACTTCTGTTTGCATGTAAATAAAATAGAAACCTTTTTTTTTTTTCAGCGAATAAGAAGGACAGATGAAATTATTAATTACTACTATTTCTTTATGCCATCATTGTTGTGAACAAACGTCTTTTGGTATTATAATAAAAGATAATTTTTCTTTTTGTTGAAACAGGATTCGTACAGTTCTCTCCAAGACTTGCAACGACATTCAAAACTTTCTACAAGCAGGTCCTATAAATTACGTTACTTGTAACAAGATTAAGAGGCAAGGTAAGCCTATAAACTAACTATTTAGATGCATAGAAATGATAATGAACTTCATTTACGATTTTGTGCGAAACTAAACACAATGTTTATGTAACAATATTGTCGTTCACGTATGAAACAAGAGAGCTGTAAATAACTAATACCTATTAACCGCGTTAGGAGAACGCTTTTAACTTTTAATTATATGTAGATATTACAATTATTTATTACTATTCTTTCCATCATCTTGTGGTGAAAAATTAGGCAATAACTCGAAGTTCATGAAAAAATTACCTTAATTTTCTGCACGCGGTCCTGTATCATGATTACCGTTCAATCTAAAAACAAAAATCTAGAATTTTTCTTCTTGGTATTATTATTATTATTATTATTATTATTATTATTATTATTATTACAAGACGATGCTACAATTATGAAGAATTATGCAAAAGAAATTGGGCACATGAGTTGTCAGCTCCTACTGTATTCGATTCTTTTTCAATTTCCTTAAATTGCATTCTGGTTTGTTGAAAGACTTGTGAGGTCTTTCAATTCACATTTTTTCATCAAGAATTGTTTTATTATAGTAAAATATAAAACCGAGAAAATAGGACTTTTTTTTAGTTATTTTTTTTAATGAGGCGATTCTTTAGCTAAATTTGTCTCTTTCTTTATAAGCAACCGTCTCCTTTGCGTAGTCAGAGAACGGAGAGACAGAAGACAATGTGTGTGTGTGTGTGTGAGAGAGAGAGAGAGAGAGAGAGAGAGAGAGAAAGAGAGAGAGAGAGAGAGAGAGAGTACGATAAGTCAGACACAGGGTAGATTGATACAGACACAAAACACCAAAAGGATACAACACGATTGATAGAGTCGGAGAGAAGGGCAGAAACATAGGCAGAGATGGCGAGGGAATACCAGATAGAGAGGGCCAGTCGGAAAGAGACATTCTGACACCGAAAGAGAGAGAGAGAGATCGGGAGAGAGAGTGAGACAGCGTGAAGAAAAGAGATGGACATTCGGAGAGACAGACAAGACAGAGGGAGAGATGGGCAGAACGAGAGAGAGGGAGAGCGCTGTGGAGAGCTGGCTCCGTGAGTGCGCGGAGGTCGGGCGGCGCAGCGCGCGAGACGAGGAGTGCGGGGCGGGGGCGGGGGGGGGGGCGATTATGCGCACCTCTCCTTGCCCCGGGGCCGCGCGGCTGCAAGGACGTCGGCGTTTCGTCACGCGACTCGTGCGCGGCACTCAGCCCCGCGCACCCAGCCAGCTGCACGAGACGACGCGACGCGACACGACGCGCGGCGCTTTCGAACACGCCAAGACGCGGGCAAACGGGTTTATTATTTTTTTTCTCAAAACTGTCCCACTAATATGATTTAAACGTATATAGAAAGAAAATCTTCGTTCTACGTATGATATACTAATAATTGCATCGCTAAGTTTGGGTAACTGAAGCAAGATAGAAAGTAGGGATATGAAGGGCGTAAGTGGAAAGAATATTTATATAGAAAGAGAATGTTTGGTTTTCTATAATATAATTATTTCCTGAGTTCTCAAGATTGTATCGTCAAATTTGGATGACAGAAGCAAGATAGAAACTACAGATATTTGGCACATTATAATTTACGGCGTAATGGTATGCTGCACGAAATGATTTTTCTCAACATCTCGATATGAAGTAAAAACCTAAAAATTAATTAAGCGTGGTCCTTGCTGTGTTAAAGATGCAGTTACGGCCCCGCCTGGAATTGATCACGTGAAAGAGTTCCGTGCCGTTCGTTTTTTACATTCTAGCACTTATTTCGTAAGAAGAGAAACAATTGTCATCGTGCGCCGAAAAAGGTAGAATTTTTAAAATTAATTTTGTCACCCTTTTCTTACTTCGGGCCATAGTGCGTCTCCCCGTATTTTCGCTTTCTGCTGGCCAACTGCTGCATGTGGAATTTTGGGAGGAGATCGAAGCAGGCGACACAGCCATGCAACAAACATTGTATTCCATTGTTATGCATTGGGCGGCATGAGAATGTTGACACTACTCATACAAAGAAAACTATTTCAGTCTAAGGCTATTTTAGGACAATATTGTCATTTTTGATAATTTGATGTTCAATACTTTGCCTATTTGAGAGGACCCTACTTCTGTGTTTAGAAACATGTCGAACGTCTGTTGGAATTTTCCGTCTGAAATTTGATTCTAAAAGCGATCTCTCGATATCTCCGTCCGGTCGATTAAATATACGAGTATATTACTTGTATAATATACGAGTATATTATACGACTTCGGAAGGTGCAAGGAAGCGACCCGAATAAAAATTAAGGAAAAGGACAAAGTATTCGTCGTTCTCTTTCTTGCACACGATCTTAAAGAGACATCTTCACTCACGCGGCATATGCACTCACGTATTTCAAATGCCTACAACTGTGTTAGTATTCAGAAAATCTGTGTTCACGCACTTACACCAGAACCCCTTCTTGTTGAAATGGATTCAACCGTTCAGTTTGGGATGTTTGCCAGACTTGGTGCGGAAGTGGGAGAAGGATGTAGAAGAATCGACTCCTTGGATCATAGCTAGTCTTTGCTTGTATCTCAAGAATTAATAGGAGGATATCTTGATCAAGTATACATTTTTTAAACTTCAACATAAAAACAACCTAACAATCGATTGTTTTTCTATAGTAAACGAGCATAACCTGTTATTGCTAGCAATAACAAAATTATAGCACACTATTACAACTAACCTATCTTCAGATATTTCATAGATATCAGAAATAGCCCCATGCATGTGTTACATACATATTCCGATTTCACATTCCAAATGGATTTATTGTATTTTATTATCAACATGAATTTCCAGAACGGTGATAGAGTGAGCAATGTACATAATTGTTAAGAAAAACTAGACGTCCATGTAAAATGACAGAGGTAATTAGCTACCGGTTGAGAGAGGCAATTCTCTACCTAGAGAAAAAGTAATATATTAGCCAATACTTGCCACTTACATGATTCTAACGGTAATTGTTATTTGTTTCGTTTTACAATGTTTGCATGGCTAAATGCTCATTCTAAGAAAGGAAAACTCTCAGTTTTTCATGCAGTAAATATAATTCCTTATTTCCTGCTTTCCGATTGTGGTATAAGAAACATCTGTATACGGTGGAAGAGAATTATTTGTCAGTCCAAGCAAGACGGGGAAGGTGCTTCAAATTACCCAACTAACTGTATTTAAGTGCTGCAGCCAAGGATTAACTCGCCTACTGAAAGAGAATGTTGCTTTGGCACGCACCGTAGAACCTTACTCTCGCCCAAACACCCACCACAGATGCAGTTGTTATTTTTTTTTAAATCAAACCCGAAGTGTTGGAAATTGGGACATACACCAAACTGACAGTCATCCCACGTCCCTTTCTGAAGGTTTTTGTTTTCAATTTCGTTGTCGAGAAAGTCACGCGCATTCGGCGTGGGATATAAAATGTACCACTCTACTCTAAAAATCAAATAAAATGAGAATATGCATTCGAACACAAAAGTTGTGTAATAGAATTCATAATGCATTATCATTACTGAAGTCGGCGTTGCCAGTACAGTGAAATTCATAAATATGCAGCAAAACGTGGGCTCTGAAATGATCATACATGTACGAGTAAGTCAAAATTAATTAAATATGCACTATCAAATTTAAGCATTTTTCTCATTTTCAGTTATAGTTTAGTTAGGTTTTCCCCGACCAGGTATCTCCCACCAGTGGGGCACCATCTCAGCCGGGACAAGCTCTAAGCTCCCGACCGGTCTCCCGGTGTGTGTGTGGTAGTGTAGTGCATGTATGTGTGTAAGTGTTTGAAAAGGGTAGGATAGGAGACGGAATGAGAAGGAAAGATAATGCGGGGTCTGTGGCCCGTTTGGTAGGGTACTGCTCCGGCATTCGCCCGGTATTGACCGGAGAAACCGCGGAAAACTACCGATCAGAGCAACCGGTCACTAGAATTCTCCTCCAGACAGCGACAGAACTCGACCCAGCTGTCTAGGAAGTCGAAAATTACGTCACCGTCGGGTTTCGAACCCCAGGACCTGCGGTCAGAGGTACTACAGTAACATCAGTCTCCTCTCCCCGTAGAGCGACCGCTTATTGTTCACTTACTTCTGACCGCGGTTAATAATACGCAATTATGCTCCAAGGGCGTATTAAGGATTCTAATGATCAAGCGGCAACTAAAACCCTCAGGGTTTTTGGCCTCACGAATTTACAACACCCGAGATCATTCGAACAAGTTAACGCCCGTGGTACATACGAGATCAGCCTTGTAAAACTGTAGAGAAATCCCGGACAAATCTCAACTTCTGCCTGCAGCATTTTGTATCTTTAGGTGAAAATACGGTCGCATCCACTCTCACCCACTCCACGCTTTCTTTTTCGGCTTCTCGAGACGAATCGAAGCAAATCTGCGGTAAATCGAATCGCAAGTGCGCGATGACATCTGTGTGCGACTTTCGCTAGGCGAGACTATCTAGCGTCGATTTCCCTTATGTTCGATTTCGACACTGAATAAAAATGAACTTCAGGATGACTTACTTCACCGAATGTAATTACAAATACATATATAAATCACAGACGTCATCATTATTTCGTGTAATTCAGACTACACAGTATTTTTTAGCAAAATTGCTTAAGACGTGAGGTCTCATTACAACTACTTATACACTATTATAGCTATTTTAGACTACTTATAAAGTACATATATTTACTTATAAAAGAGGCCTTGGAAGTAATGTGTACCATTCCTGTAGTTTTAAATTCGTTATTGGTTTGGTCTCAAGTTGGCTCTTGATTCATTTAATTGCCTAATCAGATTTCGATTGCTGAGACATCATCCCTACTTTTGAATGTCAAATGATAGTAGTCGAACTCGAATTCGTAACTTCCGAGAGACTGAAATGAAAATAATGGAAAAATCATCGTTCCTAACCAATTAAATAAAAAGTTGATGATGCGATCAATAGATATTAATGATTATGAAATGGTACAAAATTGGAACAGCCACGACACAACGACAGTCGTACCATATAGACACAGTGAACGAATGTTAAATATGTTACATTTAATACAAGTTATATTATAAATGACACTAGTTTGGATTGTGGTTACTTCATTATGACAAACAAATGTTGATAGAGTTCTGGCGTTTTGTGCTCCGAACTGAAATTCGCAAAATGGAAAGATGAAATGGGGGAGGGGGGCAAATAGATAAATTTAATACGAGAAAGTGAAGTGAGAAACGAACGATTAACAATCACTTATTACGTTGTGATTGTGTGTTCCTTTTTGTTATTTATTTTTTAATTATTTCGGCCACCAGTGGCATTCTTTAATCATCCCAGCATTCGCCTTGTGATCGATGGAAACCACGAAAAAACCCTGTCAGATGGCAGGCCCGGGGATCGAATCCGGACCTCCCGATTGCGAACTCATTTCTTTTCCGAAGTTTTGATTCTGAATGAAAAATTCCCATGATCACAATACTGTAAAAGGTAAGATATGAAATAATAACTTGTGGTAAGACTGTAATTCATGTATTGGAACCAATAGAACGCCGTTTGCACTACCTTCATTGACTAAACTCTCTCGCCCGAGATGACCTCCATGCCATTGTATTTCCTAATTCTCTATATTCATTTCGCACATTGAGATGTGGTCAACAAATACGCTGTGGGCGTAGGGTCTACTCCTTCTTCTCGTACCCTTATTCGACGAATTCATAAAAACGAAAATTCTCAAATTAAATTTTCATGCACACGAATTTAATGTTAGAGGTTACTAAACCAGTCTAAATACTTTGATGTTGAAAAACATCGATGGTTCTTAGTCGATATATTTTCAACATCGATGTTTCAGTTTTGAACATTGAAGTTTGCGAATATCGCTGTTTTGTAATCAATGTCGCATCGCTACATTGGAGACGGAGCAGTGTAGAGGCGGCGGGGCGGCGCCTTCGAAGGGGGGTGGGCGGACGGGCGGCGTCGCGACGTCGCCGCAGAAGGGCTCTGAATACAGCGCCTCTCGCGCCACCGTCTCGTCGGCGCGCAGTGCTCCCCGTCGTCGAAAGCCTGATTCAAAATTGCCTTACAACCCAGGAGGTGGGGTTTCCATAAGCCCTAACGACGCCGTTTTTGTGGAAAGGAACGTGGAAATTACCTTCGTTTTGAAATTATCAAAGAAAATTTATACTGCTTAAAAGAAGAGCCAGAAGCTTATAGAACACTACCTTACTACAGAACGCATTGTCCATATTAAAATGCTGCTGCGTAATAATGTACGCATAAAGAACGAGTGATGCTTTAGCCGACCGCACGATGACCCTGAAATAATTATGAAATGGTGAGCGTCACGGAGTCAACATCAGAGCGTCTTACTTTTCCTCCTTATACTGCGATGTAAGTATATGTATACTGTAGGAATCACCTCAACAATATGTTATCGAGTTTAAGTTCGTAAAACCCGTGTTTAAGGAATTTTAGCGCTGTAAATTCGCACACACGTTGAGATTAAGATGAATCAGTGCTGTTTCAAACCCTCACGGGCGGCTCGTTGGTTAGTGTGCACGCTTTCGACGGCGCAACCCCGGTTTCGATTCCCGGCCGAGGCAAACTGTGCGCTTTCCTTACAAATGTCCCAGTATCTACAGCTGTGTCACGATTAGAAAGCTCACTCTAAGGTTAAGAAGGCCAGGACATACGGTGAAGGGGTGTCTTCGTGCTAACCACACAAACCCCTTATCGAGAGAGTGTGTCACCCCTTCTCGGCTAAGGCCCGTAGCGGGCTGTCGAGCCAAGAACGGGAACAGTGCTGTTACAAAGATACACAATTACACACGATTTTGTACCGGCAAATCATATCTGCCTGAATGTGTAACGCACTCAGTCTGATTAGAAGCTTCTGAGATGAAACTTGATAAAAGAGTCAGGAGTGAGAGAGTGTGTCGTTTGGCGATAATAAACATGTTTCAATTTTGGGGAGAGTTTACATGAAACATCGGTGACATTTTCCCTTTTTTTCAGAAAATGGCTGCAATTTTGTTTTCTTTTCTACTGTAAAGTGCCTTTATAAATATGATAGTGATCCGATTTTCATTTAAAGTTCTAAAATTTGGAAATTGCAAAAAAGTTTAAATATCTTTTGAATATGTCATACACCTTCAATATTGATACCAGATATTTTATTCTCAATGCATCTTATCCCTAAATTGTAGATTTTGAAATGATGTGCTGGACTTAAAAAATGAGTCGTTGAGTAATAACGCTTAGAGTAGAGAACGTTCGTATGCCACGAATTCCCTCTAGTTCCTTATAGTCGTTGATTCGGGTCGGGGAAGTCTTTACCCCCGAGCCGGCTGCCTCCGGTTGTGAGCACTGAACGCTTTGCCACTGCACATCGCGCGTCATCGTCCTACGCTGGCGACGTGCCGCTTACGATTTTACAAGAATAGGATATCACGCACGGTGAGTCGTGACGCCCAGATTCATGAGGAATACGTTTTTCCCCAACACGGAATTTATTTTCCTACTAACTGACTGGTATGAAAGACTCCAAACGAGAGTGAAAATATTGAATTGTTAAAAGAATCAATGTAACAGAACTATGTCGTAAATAAGTACATTTTGTAGAGTTTTTAAACTATTTTAAATTCGTTAGTTAAAAGAATCAGTGTAACTGAAATAAGGCCTATTATTAAAAGTTGTTTAAAATTTAAACTGTTGCAAATCTCTTTGCTATTACATATCAGGTCGTAATAACTGTCGTGTAACTAAAAATTCAGTATGTATGTATTTGAGATTAGTATGTATTTGGGATTTTAAGGACCAATTAATCAGACTTTAGCCAGCTAGCGGTATTCGCAGACTTGATCCCAGTTTTTATTTATTATCCCCGCCAGGAGGTACGGGAAACATGTGGCGACAATCACATTCCCTTCAGCGCAACTAGCACTCTAAGCCTTCCTGAACGTTTCTTTCGTCTCACTGCAATAGAAATTGAACCGATTGTATTAGACAGCTGAGCTGTGTTATTTCATTATTTATCACGCGCACGATAAAGTATTTTAATTGACTGGCGACTCTTCCCCTACGCCTCTGGACATAGAAAGGTCGCTCAGGGGCCGGATGTCACTACAGTACCTCTCTCCGGGTGGTTCTAGGTTCGAATCCCGACGGCGGCAGAATTTTAGACGTTGCTTATACAGCGAGGTCGAGTTCAGTAGCTGTCTAGAGGGGAATTCTCGCAGACGGTTTCCCTGATCGGTAGATTTCCGGGGTTTCTCCGATGAACGCCAAGCCAATGCCGAAGCAACACCCTAATACACCGGCGACCGACCGCGTGCGATGTCTCCTTCCCCTTCCTTGTCCTATCGTCCCTTATTTACGCACACTTACACGAGCGTGACCCACACTATCACACACGACCGGAAGCTTAGAGCTTGTCCCGGCTGTGCCCCGCTGGTGGGAGATACCTGGTAGCGAAAAACCTCGCTAGCCGACAGTATGTGGACAACGTATCGGGGGAAAAGCACTGCCTCATCCCGGGGGAAACCTGCACTACACTTACGGGACTAATTTCCTTAGTAGTTGACGCGCCCTGAATCACTAATCAATCCAACCTACGTCTCTAGGCGATAGATAGTGTGGAATAGGCCGTGTGGATAGGAATCTCATGGCACTGCGCGCCGCCTCCGCGGTGGATATGCAAAGCCGCGGAGCGGAGCGTGGCACAGAGCGTGTGTCGCGACGCTCCCCCCTCCCTCCCCCCCCCCCGCTTCGCACGCAGCGCGAAGGGAAACGCGGCTGAAAGCGTTCTGGAGACGCCGAGCGGGGAGAGACATGTATGGAATGGAATTTCGGCTCTTAAGGATGCATTTACAAGCTACGCGTGTTGAAAGTACGGTCCTCACTTCTCGATGTTTGAAGTTCGAAAGGAATGTTGAGATTCTGGGGGCGTTCCGCAAAATACGTGCTTCGGAATTGTTATTTGTCGATTTCTTCCCTTCGTCAGCAATATTTTGTATTTTTGTCAGCAATTTTCAAAAATCGCGACTGGCTTCCCAAACTAGTGTTAATGTTTATCGAAGGGCCAAAAATCTTCTGCGGGCCGTATTATGCTTGTAGCGTATACAATAACCCTGTGCAATGCATTGAACTCCTCGCCCTCGTCACGTTCCATAACCGCTCGGCGTCGGAACGATGCACGTAACATAACTATGACTGAATCACTAGTTGGTTGGGTCCCTAGCGGCAAATTTGGGAGACAAAAGCAAGTGGTGGTGTTGGAAGTAGATGCGGTGCCAAAGAAGGAAGTATTCAGCAATTCAGCCCACGATGGGGGTAGGCCAATGACATCTTCGTAGCTCCGTGGCATGACGACAAAGGCAATGACAAATACATTTTCAAACATTGGTGTCTTCGCAAGATAAAACAGCTGCCTTGTCGAAATTGAACGATATGTAACGCCTGTCAACCCTGTGATGAGTGTACGTTCAATGTTAAGGTGGTGAACCCTTGCATTTGGGCGGGACACTCAAAGCGTGTACCGAATAAATAAGGTCCGCAGACCCGCGTGCCGGAATATCAATGTGCTCGATAGTGTTTGGTGTGATGTGTCATCGAAGTTCTCGAGTTGTGTTCATCGGCTCGTGACGTTTGAACTCGTGGCACGTTGTAGTGTGATTCCAGAAGCCTTTTCTATTGGGCGTGAATGATAATATTTTGGTTAGACCTATCCGTAACAACGAATCAATTAGTTGAAGATACTGTAATTTTTAGCGAATAGTTTATCGTAACATACGACCATAACATATGAGGTTCGCAAGCCTTGGCAAACACATTTTCGTCCTTAATTCCTACGACAATAATGAATAAACAAAATAAGATTATGGTCTGTGCTGTTCGGGTGACGCCGCGTCGATGGCTGAGGTGCCGACGTTTCGACCGACATATCGCGGTTCTCTTCAGGGCTGTACTGCGCAAGTATGTTGGGCGCTCTGGTTTATGTAGAGGTGGGTCAGGTGATAGGCTGAGGTGATCATCAGCCTCAGCCATCGACGTGACGTCACACGGACAGCCCAGATCATGACTCTGGCCGCGGAAGCCTACGACATCAAGATTATGGTGTTAAATAATCAGCTTATTTTAATCAAACGAATTTAACGATCAGTTGGTGACATTGGTTTAAGAAACAAGGAAGCCTTTTTTTCTTTCTACTTCCAATTGAGACGTTAAATTGCTAGACAAGTAGGGCTTGGGGATGTAGTATGGTCGACAATACAGTAATCTTGAAAATAAAAGAAGAGAAATACCTTCTCGGTAATGCTGACTTCGAAATCATTTATGACAACGCCTCTTCTCGCAGGGCTACTGTAACCAAACATCGTCTGGAGTAGATGCGACGTGTTTGATCACTTGGCATTAGCCCCAGCTCAGCGAAGAATGCTTTTCGTTTCTTCCTCGAATTGAAAGCTTGGCTAGGAGGCAGACCTATGAGGAACTTCAGAAACATTTTCAACGCTTCCTTATTTGTGAGTAGCTCGGAATCTGCAATGTCTGCTCAGAAGACGTTGCCATGTGGTTCTATACCTAATGCACTAATGAGGCTTGCGTTCTGCATCCACGTTTGTGTGAAGTTTAATTAGGCTTGGATGAATATCACTTTCGTTTTATGATGTTCACAGGAATCCTAACCAGATCTTATCTTGAATAATAACATTCCTTGCGTTCATCCATTATTTGAGAAATGTAAACATATGTAAATGAAATGCAACAGTCGTGGAGTGAAATCACGTTTTTGTATAGTCAACCGCAAAAGGTCATATGGGGAAAAGGACGGAACCGTTGTCGGTGCGGCTGTTATTATGGCAATGGGTTGTTTTTATGATACAATTACCCATATTACTCAGGGCAAATCCACAGGGAAGGAAAATCCAAACATGTTATATTAAAGAATGAATAATTCTCATTGTACTTCTGATTGTCGGATATTAGTCCAGTTGATCCCAATATTACTCTTTCTGATTTGAAAAGGCTCTACCGAACGACTGTTTGACTATGAATCACATTTTTCTGATATAAAAATTTTATACGAGGGTAAATGATTGGAAACAATACGCCAAATAGATTGAAGTTTCTCTTGGTTTTAAGTTTGTAATGCCTATCAATTCAATCTTCGATGGTAATTTCCTGCGATAAAATATGCAGTGAGTTACAAATAACGATCTAAAGCATTTTGTAGAAAATTTACAATTCTCGCTCCACACTAAGTACCCTTCGCTTAAAACAAATTGCGCAAATGCAGAAAGAGGTGAATTGGAAGTATTCAGTACATCAGACTTAAGTTTCAAGGTATAGCAAGTCAGAAGATAAAATAACTGACATTTTTCTAGTAAATTTACTATTTAATTTTTATCTTGTTGCTATGAGTTACTCTGAACAGTTAATTCAACAGTGCAATAGCAATGTGAATACACATGTATGCCCACATCGGTGTAATAAATTGAAATTCATGCTTCATGACACCACACAGTTGCTTTTATTGACGTGGACGGCTGCTCTGTTAAAATAAAGCAATAATTGACGGTTGCAATTTCGAGACTTGCAACATGTCAAATTGATATGACATTGAAAAGAGTTGACAGTGCAAGTATTGTGTTATTCAATTTAATATGATTGTTGGGTACATCATTACATATAATTACGGATGTTGCATTTCAGATAATCCAGAGCGATTCCCAAAACTAGCATTTCCCCGGACAACTGTTCAAAGGCAACGTATAGGTTCATTCCACTTCAGAAGTAGCATACATCAACTCACATACCTAGAGTTCGAAGCTCGTATTTCGTAATCTCGTCTTATCTATTTAGTATTCTCAAGACTCTGGCAAGAAAATTCTGAAATTGTATTTGATCATATTATATCTTTAACGTGGATAGAAATGGTTTGATTTACACCAAAGTTACACTCAGTGCGTAGAATTTATATATTTGTTAAAATGTAGGGGACTAGAACTACAACTTAAAGACATTGAGGTTACATTTTTGATGATCTAATTATGAAAGGAGAACGAAGATGATGTGAATGATTTTTTTAAATTTTACTTCCGCTTTAATCACGATTAGTTCTACAATTATTTTTTGCGAAGTTTAATAGATTATACACCAATAAATAAAACAATTAATTTACTATTTTAACAGTTGACCACTCAACTGTATCTGAAGCCAAGATCAAACGGTGTGTATCTTGCTAGTCGTCTGATATCTAGGATATCATCTAACAGATCTACACCTAGGCGTTTGGGGCGACTCTCAAGTCTCTACTGTAACATGGAACTGTAGCTGATTTATCTTTTTAACTGTCTGTACCTGCAAATAACTTCGAAGGATTGCTTTAGAAATGCATCATTATCGCATTAGATACGCCCAAAAATTTCATCTGAGCTGAACGGTGACGGAGTAATGGTGAAATGAGAGGTAAAGAAAACTATGGAATCCTCAGACAACCTGCCGAGACCTTTATTTTTACAAATTCTACATGGGGCAATTAGGCCACGCCCCCATCCCCATACATGGAAACGTATCTGTTTTTCAAAACTTCTGTACTTACGCACGCACAGCGGGCGCAAACGCCGGAGAAATAATTTCCTCATTGCAACGCAGATGTGGAGTCTCCTAGTTCTGCGAGCGAACTTTAAACTGAGCCGGCGCAGCGTGAGCACAGCCGGATTCGCGAAGTATATTTTTTTTTCGGCGACCTCTTCGTCCAGACGGTACTTCCTTCTGCGGTTAGCGGAGGCTGCG
>BOPP01000141.1:886025-916479 GCA_017312745.1 Gryllus bimaculatus
CTCCCTCCCCCTCCCTCCTTCCCCCTTCCCCACCGCGAGGTCTCGCAGGGGGGGAGGCGGCGATCGCTCAACCCGCGCGTCGGCTAATGACGTGCCCCGACGGCCGCGCGTCGCCGCTTATTGTTGCGGTTAATGATAACGTTTATGGCGCGTGCGGCGGCGCTAACGCGGCGCGACGCGGAACGACGCGGAGCGGCTGCGCTCCACACGCCAGCGCAGGCAGCGCGCCCAGGCGCACGCGCGTGGCTGGAACTTGCCTGGAGGCCGCACCAAAAGATTCAGGATAAGGCTGGTTGTTAAAAAAAAGTTTTAAAATAAAATAATGAAAGTAACAGCGGGTCAGATGGCAGAGATCGTTAGGGCTGTAGTGCCGTAGCGGTCTCGGACCGGAAAACGGCGGGTTCGAGTCCCGCCTCGGCATGGATTTATTTGGGTGTGCGCCGTCCTTTCATTCTTCATCATCATCGTCTGACTGTCCATACCCCCAGGGTTAACAACCTTGGGGGATAAAAATCGGGATTCGACTAAAATTATGATCCCCCCTCCTTAGAAAGGTACTTGCATCTACTGAGGCAGAATGCACGACAATGAGTCGGCCTATTCGCGAAAAAATGAAAATAACATAATAATAATAATAATAATAATAATAATAATAATAATAATAATAATAATAATAATAACGAAAATTTGCAAATTCGCCGATGAGAAATAGTGAGTTAAATAATAAATGATTTAATCTTTCAATTATTAAACTCTTTTCCATTATGACCACTGTTCCACTGTCACCTCATTATTTCGCTAAAGACCAATAATCAAGAACTTCACGGATATTTTCGTAATTTATTACTCATGTATACTGGTGATTTGGGACATTATTGAAATTCGAGAACTTATATTATTGTATATTTTCTCCCTCAAAATTCCGACTTTGAAAAATATGAGAAAATTGTACTGATGTGTAATAATATCCAACGTGCTCAGGAATATATCCCTCTGAGCACAAAATTTAAGGAAGATAGTTTAAGAAGCCCGTCTTCGCCGCTTTACCCTCCAAAAACGATTTAGGAATGAATAGAATGAAACCGTCTTGGGGGGAAATTCTCATTAACGTCTCGCCGCATAATCGTAAATAAAAGTGCGAGAAAGTAAAAATGTTCAGAAGTTTCGCGACCGAGCATAGCTCGTTGAACACGCTTTGAATAATGTTCACTTACGTCACGGATACAGTTGAATTGCACAGATGGAGGAAGTTGTGGAAATTGAACACTTTGAGCCTCGACGATGTCTTACCTGAAACAGAAAACAAGACAAAATACATTAAATTAACGCCCTTAATACAGATAAGAGCAAAATTAGTACATACTACACATATAATATGTATATTATTATTTTTTATTTAAAAGCCATTTCGTACACATCCAATATGTCAATAGGATAGGGAGGTCAAAAGTCATGACAAATAAAATTCCAGTGATCCTGACATACTGTCGGTCTGGCGTGCTAATTGTGATAAGACGTAATGATTGATAATATACACTATATGATCGATAACTGTCTTATTATGGTATACATGACTTTTGGTAGCCGCCGAATGCTTTTAATTTTTTTTAAAATGCCTATTACACACTAAGCCTGATGATGAGGCAAATTGGGAGCCTCCAAACGTTGCGCTGTACAAATATAAAAATGGTCAATAAATGAAATAGTGTTGAGAAAATGGTTCGTCTTTAATTTAGCTTTATATTTTCTGAATAATTGAAACTGACGAACAAGAAACGTGATATTTTAAAAACAGTTATCTTTACTTCATTCTAGTAAATATAAGGTAATGAATTTTCGTCATAGGAAATTAGCTCTTCAAATGTGTTCCTGTCTAATCGCCATTCACAGGCTGCGTTTGCGAATATCGCCTCGGGGAACGAAATGGCGCTCGCGGGGCGTGACGCGCACAGCACGAATGCCTCGCGCGATTACTTCCTGACTGACGCTCGGCGGCGGCGGCGGCGGCGGCGGCGTGCGCGAACGCGAGCGCGCGAGGGGGCGCGCAGATGTCAGACGCGGCCTCGCCGGATGTTGGCGTTAACGACTTCCTCGTCAACGTGTCGACCGGCGCGGCGCGGTGCGGTGCGCTCTGGCGCGATCGGCTCGCATCGAGCGCGCGCTGTTGCGGCAGTCGCCGGCGCGAGGCGGCGGCGCCGCGGGGATAACGCGCGTGTCAGAGGGTGACATGGACACGCGAAATGCTGATAGGCCGAGTCCCTCCGCCGAAGGGTGAGGTCGCGAGGGAGGAGGGGTCGGCGAGGGATCTGATGGCCCCGCCCCCTGTCAGCCATCGATCAGTGGAGATTAATAACGGTCGAAATATGTAACGCTACGCCTGTTTGAGGGTGGTATGATGTGTTAATCCGCAACTGAAATGTTTGCAGCACGCTTCGAAGAACGCGAATATTACTGACCAAGAAGTCAGCTTGCGTTTCGAACTTTTTACTGAGTTTGGGTTGAAAGTTATTATAGTCCATTATTAACGATACATCGTAAGAGAGAAGTAAGTTTTGAACGATCTGAGTAGCTCGCCTCTGTCAGCCATCCGATCAGTGAGATTAATAACACGTTCGAAATAAAGTAACCGCATACGCCTGCTTTGAGAGTGGGTATGATGTGTTAATTTCCGCAACGAAATGTTGCAGCACGCTTCAAAGGAATGCGAATATACTCGGACCAATAGTCGAGCTTTCGTTGAACTTTCTACGAGTTTGGGTTGAAAGTTATTATATCATTATACGATCATCGTAGAGAGAGAAGTAAATTTTGAAACGATCTGAGTAGCCTCGCTCTGTCAGATCGACAGTGGAGATTTAATAACGTCGAAAATAGCTAACGATACTGCTTTGGAGAGTGGTAGATGTTGTTAATTCTCCGCAACGAAATGTGTTGCCTGCACGCTTCAAGAAGCGAAATATTACTGACCAAGAAGTCAGCTTGCGTTTGAAACTTTCTACGAGTTTGGTTGAAAGTGTATTATATCCATTATTACGATCATCGTAAGAGAGAGTAATTTTTGAAACGATCTGAGTAGCTCGCTCTGTCAGCATCGAGCAGTGGAGATTAATAACTACTCGAAATATGTAGACGCCTGTTTGAGGTGGTATCTGTGTGTAATCCGCAACTGAAATGTTTGCGCCCGCTTCAAAGAATGGAATATTACTGACCAAGAAAGCACGCTTTGCGTTTCCGAACTTTCTACTGTTTTCGGTTAAGATCGTAATTATATCATAAAGGTATTAAATCGTGAAAGGAGCTGAGTAGTTCGACGTTGTCAGCGATAGATTAGTTGGGAGTAATAATGCTCCAAATATGTAATAGTACGCATGGCTGGGGGTACAATGATGTGCTAATGCAGGATAGAAACGATTATGACGTGCTTGTAATATCACTGATGTAGAATCCTAATGTTCTGCATTTTTTGTGTTGAATAACGTAAATCAGTGACAAGGAGAAACAAACAGTTAGGAGATCTGTCAGTCCGACTCTACCAGCGATCGACTACGTCGGATTAACGAAAGCAGCAACTCTTCGCCTGTCTGAAGTGTGACGTCTTTATGCAGAGTACAAACGTTTGTTGCTGGCTTCGAAGAAACTGAATACCGCTGATTACAAAATCTGGGAATTCTGCAATTCTGTTTCTTTCTTTCTTCTTGCAACTTATTTTAGGTGTCCATAAATAGCGGTAGATAAGAGGTATGTGATTTTGGAGTATCCCACAAAATATATTAGAACTATCCTTCTCTGAGAAAGTAAGTCGTGTCTCGCGAACGAAAGAAAAGCTTCTTACAATATTTGAAAAAGCTGTCTATCACTGATCAGGAGGTCGGTTTACGATTTCACGTCCGTAAACAGTAAGCGATCTCCCAACCCGTCTGTTATAATATTCATTGCGAATTCATCAATGATTCATCCATTGATCAACTCTTATAAATAGGCCTTAAATTGTACTTAAATGCAATGACGCGGACAAAAACGAGAAAAAACTCGAAAGGAGAATTGCATTAACTTTTTTTAACTTAAATATACTCTTAACCTAGGAATGGCCAGCGTTTTATAATTTCTTTCCTCCGTATTTGAGCAGAATATATATGAAGATATTCGTCCGACCGAGTAGGTTCAGGACAAAAGCTGTTGCTACTGCATGGAGTCTCACCATTTCTCTCTGGCAGTTCGAAGGGTTCGAGTCCCGACGGTGGTAGATTTTCGACACTAGCTGCATAGCACACAACAGCTGCCTTCAGAAGAATTTTAGCGACCGTCTGATCACAGTTTTCCGAAGTTTCTCCCTTCAAGGTAAATGCCGGAGTAGTACCATAACAAACGGGGCAAGGACCGCCGGCAATCTTTCCTTCCTCATCCTTGTCCCATTCTGAGATTTACTAGGAACTGTCTAGGGGAGTTCTGCCCTCCACACAAATAGTGTGAATTGGGTGTTATTGCCTCCTTCTCTCATTGTTAAAATATAGAGACCGGGAAGACATATAATATTGAGCAATACTCTTAATATTTACTTATACACCTCGTATCAATGCCTCCTTTCGAAAGTATTAGAGAAACAGATCTTAATGTTGTAGCGTTCCCCGCACACAGAAAAAACTTCTGGGGACTTGCAAAAATCACTATTTTTTCTGTAGCGTAATCTGGTTCATGATGCTGTTACGCATGATTCTATCACACGAGAGAATACGAATTCTAAACTTAGGCATTTCGTAATTTAACATATGACCTTGAAAGTCATATCCAGCATTACATTTTTAATTCCATTCTGCTTGAAAATGCTCTTATTATTTAGACCACGAACTTCACTAAAATTTGTATACTTTGTATTTGATGTTTTATAAGTTAACCTGGATCGAGTTAGTTTATGGCCAAGATGAAATGCGGATAAAACATTAAGCATTGCTTGAAAGAAGGTCGACGTGTACTGCGGCTTTTGTGAAGCTTGGCCCCCCCAATTATTCGACCTCAGTTCGGGATATTTCGAGCCGAAACCGTCGTGGATTTCCCTTGTTCCTGCTTTTAAGAACGCGGGTCTCGTTTTCCGCCGGAGACCCTCGTCACGCTATGTCGTGTCCAGTGAGCACAAGAAACGGTGCTCTCGGGTGATATTTTCGGGCGTTGTACACCAGCACCCCGTAATTTATAAGTTCTTATTTATGGAATTGCAGATTTCTCCGGGAATTGTCTCCGAGCACGAGATGCGAGCGAGGCACGATTTTGTAGCGCTGGTTTATTGTGTCCGCTCCTGCGAACACGGGAAATGCGCCACGTCTCACATTCTGTAGGTGTATCGCATGCAAGATCCGTCAGCTTCTATGTGACTGGAGCACATCATTTTAAAGTTGTCGTCAATACTGTGAACAGGAAAAAGGAAATATTCACACAATTTACCAAAAATAGCGGGAGCATTATCTTTCATAACGAATTGTGTATTCTTGGGGTAATCGATCTATTGGCTGGTTACATTTTCTTAAAATCATATATTTCGGAATTGCATAGACGCCTGTACTAACTTCGAAACTGAACTAACTTTCATTTTGTGTCGTTGTCAACTCTCTTGCACGGAACTCGTTAATAAATATAATAAGTTCTGTAGACCTTCAAGGCTACCTGACTAGTGTTGAAAAAGACAGTACTTCTATTTCTAATTAAAATGCACTCCTTTTCCGGGTGATGTGAAACTTCAGAATACGCATATTCTGTTTACATTTTGCATTTTTTCGCATTCAAACATGCTAAATTGCAATAGAGATCATATTTCTGAATTTTGTGACCGTGTTTTCCGCAACATTACAGAAGTAACCTAACAAACGGGTCGCGGATCGCGTACGGTCTCCTATTCCTCTTCCTTGCCCTTCCCTTATCAATTACGTACAAACACCCTGACATGCACAATCTACCACACACTTCGGGACTCTAGTCGGGAGCTTACAACTTGTCCCGACAGGCGCGGTGCGCGGCTGCTGGGAGTAAGCGGACGAAGATCGGCGCCGGATCTCGCCATGCTTTGGGGGAAGGTCACCGCCACCTCGAGTGAAGCATCACGTTGGTCTATTGTATTACATTTGCGAATTCCACTCAAGGAATGAGTGTTTTCAGCAATCGGTTTTGACATGGAGATAATGGTAATCACTACAAATACCATTAAGCTATTCAATATCAATCATGCGCAATTAATTAAACCGCTATAACTGTCCAAAACAATCGACTAACATGTCGGCAGTGTCGAAAGCCTACCCCCAAAATAGTATTCATGAATTCCATTGTACTATTGATTTATTGTTAGTGATTCCGAGGGCGTCAACTACGTAGGTCATTAGACCCGTAAGTGTAGTGCATTATTTTACTCGGGAGATGACAGTAGTCTTCGGCGAGATCCGGCGACGTGCTACCGTCAGCTAGCGGGGTTTTCCCAACCAGATATCTCCCACCAGCGGGGCATCGCCCCATCCGGATAAAGCTCAAAACTCCCGACAGGTCTCCCGGCATGGGTGCTTGTGTAGTGCGTGTTAGTATAAGTGTGTGGATAGGTCAAGAAAGAAGAAGGAAAGATCGCGCGCGGTCCGTGGCCTGTTTATTAGGGTACTACTCCGCCATTAGCCTGGTGTTCAGAGAAACCACGGAAAACCATCGACCAGAGCAGCCGGCCAATAGAATTCTCCTCCACACAGGGACTGAATTCGAACTAACTGGCAAGCTCGTATCGGATATCCTGCCGCCGTCGGAATTCGAACCTAGGACATCCCGTTGTGAGGGACTGCGGTGACATCCGTTGGTGCTCTGAGCCATCTCTCCCGGCTCTGAACTACTGAAATATCTTCAACATTTCCATACTTATCAGCAAGTTTTCCAAGACGTAAGTTTGGGCGCTGGAAGTGTCTCCAACGAGCATTTCCCAAGTTGAAGTATGTAACGCACAGCGGCTGTACGGAGACGCTCGAGAACCCCTCGTTAAGTCTGTTACGACCACCCTGCTTACGTCATTTAAGCCGCGCATCAACAAAGCGTTTTCCCCGGGCGGCGGGGGCGTTCCTGCCACCAACCCATTAGCGTCCTCCTAAGTGCATCCCGCGCACCGAGGCCGCGGCGGACGTCCGCTTAAAGAACTTCTTTCGACGCGCACCGGCAGGTGACTCACGAGCACCGCAGGATTTCCCCGGCATACTTACGGCGGCGTTGCGTCGCCACGCGCGGGCGTCGCCGCCGTCGCCGTTGTCGTCCGTCGAATCGGACGAGCGCCGCCAGCTGGCGGCGTCCCACTGGCGCAGAACGGAGCGAGGTTCCGCGCGCTTCTTTAAGTGCCGTCGCGTGTACCACTTAGTAGTGTTTGTGTTGGCGTTTTTGTCTATCTCCCGAGACAGGCTATTTCAGTTTCGTACTGTGTTAGGGTCTGGGTACCGCTTTCAGCACTGACTTCATAGGTCAGTATTCTCTATTTATTGTTGGCTGTTTTGAAAGTGCGACAGGGCAGATTCCAGCTAATAATACGATGCTTTTGGTACCAAAAACAGCTGTATGTGTAAGAGCAGCAAGCTGTATGTGTTGGAGATTTTGTTTATCTTCCGGGGCAGGCTACTTCATTTTCGTAATAAGTTAGATTCTGGAAAACACTTTGAGCACTGACTTTATACGTCAGTATTCTCTATTTATTGTTCGCTGTTTAGAGCATGCGACTGGACGAATTCAAGCAATATAGAGAGATTACTACACTACTACTTGCTACTGTATAAGAAGGGACCTCTTTGACAGCAACTGCTTGGCCACTACTGGCAATATACGTTACGTCCATGCACTCTCTGTCCGTGTGTTCATTAGGTCACTGTAAATGGCTTCATCGTTATCTCTTGCAATGTCATATCCCTGCATGACGTTAATTTATTTCTCGACTTCTCAAAGCGATCCCTTCTCACAATAACTCTTCTATAATACGATACTTTCCATACGTGTTTGCAAGATACTGGAAGACACGAACTAGATGAAACGTGGAATGTGAAAATATGAGCAACACTTGCTATTTACCTAATACATTCTTCTAATATACGATAAAAAAATTCCATAAGAGGTAAGGAGAAAATCAACTAGTTCACGAAGTGAGTCTTTGAGGTACGAATGTTTGACGGTGGGATGATGATGGGAGCCGAGTTGTACATTTTGAAATTAGTTCGCCAAAGACACTTTCGGGCGAGTTGCAAACACGGTACTTTGTAGCTTTATAAGGCAATCACTTCTTTGCGGTACACTTACGGCAAAGTCCATACACGTACGCGTAACGCAAAGAAACAGTTTGCGATCAAAAATCAGTGGAGTTAACGACGCATACTTTCCATGCATGGGTCCTGAAAAGTAAATTTAAGAAGCCACTAGTACAGTGCGAGACAAAATTTTCAAGAAAAAGATTGGGTTTATTTTTACTTTTAGCAAATTTATTTTCCGAGGATTGTGCCAACATTCTTTAGCGGATATTAACATCTGTCTAAGACATCAAATCAGGCTTACACAATGGCTAGAAACGCGTTAAGTGACATATGAATCGTCTGAGAGTGCGTAAAAATTCCCCGCGTGTACTTCGCGACAATAGCCGGAAAAAAATTAGTCATCGTCGGGGTCCTGTGCCGGTTCCCAATTGCGACTCTGTTCCCGGAGCATGCCACGAACATCCGTTCCAACGCCATCGCGAGGACTACGCCGGGAGAAACCATTTGCAAACGCCTCACAACCATGTAGTACGTATATGGAATTATATTTTCTCAGTTTGGTGAAAATGATATATATTTGTAGGGTACCGCTGATCCTGCGTCCTGGCTGAAATTGTCGTATGACATACTCTCATCAACTTCGATTCCTCGTATTCTCGTAATTAACGCCTCAAACTAGTACTTAGACTTTCTTCCCTGCTTTCGTGGCATATTTCTTCCCGAACCTACATATTTCTATTATCATGTTTTTCTTTTGGTCTTCCATCGCATCTGACCTTCATCTTTTGTCTTCGCGTCTCGTCCCAATTCAATTTGCCTCCACCACTCCAGCCTACGGATTTCTACCTCATTTAATTCCTGGCGTGGCCACGTTTCGCCTTGTTGATTCCTCGTACATTCACGATCCGATCAGTTTCCTTTAACTAGAAGTTCGTCATGTAGAATGTTAGTAGAGCTTTACATCAAACATTTGCGAAATATTCCACGTAATGATATATATAGTATATTTATTTTGCAGTGACTGGATACATTTGTGACATTCATCACGGTATGGTTGCAGAACTACCCCAAGCCCTGAGATGTAAATTCCCTTTCGTGGACTCTTCAAGAGAATGCCTGTTTCTTTACTTTCTTACACTTTGAATTACAAAATATAGAAGCCCTGGGTGTTTAGTGTGGTCTTATGGAAACTACGCGTCCTTTTTTGTATGAATTCTGTTCAAACTAACCTTCGTTCACACTGCGGTTTGAATGATCCCTGAATGGGCGACTTTTTATGTGGGAACTTCTTGGGCAAACGAAAAATTAACTTGAGAATAAAAAACCTATTATTGTCAAAGTATACCTTGTAAATGTAAAATGTCATGGATAAAATCGTCTCTCAAAGTACCAAAATTTCATGCGCGTTCAATGGTGACCTTTGATCAAAAACGGCTAGGTCATGCATGACACCACAATATTCCAATACTTCCGCGAAAAATTCCAAGAAACATGTTTAACACGGAAATAAGTAACTCAAAACGTTTTGTCACCCAGTCATGAATACGACGATCATGACATTTCGGAATAGTTGTCTTCCTTAAACGTTAGTCTAGTTCCCTTTTTAATTGCAGGAAATCTGGCAAACTGGCCGTTTCCGTCTACTTATATTCCTACTTGCTTCCTCTTCTGTCACAGCATTGTGCGTCAACTCGATTCGTGCAGCCTGACATTTCATAAGCCGCACACAATTTCGGCCGCCCCGCCCTCGCTCAACTGCGAACACCCGCCACGCGTTCTCTTATTGCGTGACTGTCGCCACCCCCAACTCCTTTCTACCGCCAACTCTTTTCCACTCCCAACTCCATTCCACTCCCAACTCCTTTCCACCCCCAACTCTTTTCCACACCCAACTCCTTTCCACTCCCAACTCATTTCCACTCCCAACTTCTTTCCACTCCCAACTCCTTTCCATCCCCAACTCCTTTCCACTCTCAACTCCTTTCCACACCCAACTCCTTTCCACTTCAACCACTTCCCACCCGCCGCGCCTTCTCACGCCCCCTCCTTGCCACCCCACCCTATTCCACTCTGCATCGCGCACACTCTCGAGGCTCCGCGTCCCATCTCTCTTCGTTCTCTCCGCCCTGTCCCATCCCATCACGTCCCTCTTCCTCCTGTCACTTAGTTCAGCCCCTACTCATCCCGCCCCACCCGAACCTTTGTATCCTTTGCACTGTGTCACATTGGCCGTCCTAGCGCTACTTTGCATCATCTTGATACGGCTGTGCCTGCCAAACCTCTCTTTGCACCATCCCGACCCCTCTTATTCTGTCCGTCCTGTCTACTCTGCCTTGGCTTATCCATTCCGCCTCCAATCCCATCGTATCATGTTTTCCGTATTAAGTGGGTATTACATATTATGTAAATAGCAAGTGTCACTCATATTTTCACTTTCAAAGTCACATAGTCACTAGTTCGTATCTTCCAGTCCCGAATAAGCATTACGTCCTATCTTCTCCATCCTGTTCGACCAGTCATTTCCAGTCTATCTCTTCCCAACCCTGTCCATCTCAATTATCCCCGCTCTCCCCATCTCACCCAACACCATCCCGTTCCTTTTACATTCCTCGTACGTGCCATCCGCTTCGCCACGTCATTGCGCTACGGTGCCTCATCGTGGTCCGCCCGTGCCTGCCGCAACCGTCTCCGCAATCACCGCAGCTTTCCCGCTCCTTCCTATCCTCTCCGCTCTGTCTACCCAACATCCGTCCTCTTGACCAGTTGACCTGCCACACCCGATCCAAAGGCCTCTCCCGTCCTGTTCCTGACCGTCTCATCCAGCCTCGCTCTCCCACCACCATCCAACGCCACGCACGTTTCTTTCACGCCCCGTCCGCTCACTACGCCCATCCTCGGTCCCCGTCGTCACGGGTTCCGCCCGCGTGGCGCACCGCGTGGGCCGGGCCCGGGTTCGCCGACCGCGTCGAGACGCGCCAGCGGAGAGCCGGGCCGGCGGAGGGAGACCAGGGGAGTGTGGGTGTGTTGACTGAGTGAGTGGGTGGCGGACGGCGCAGACGGGAGACTGGCGGTGAGTGGGTGGGCGGGGCGGGAGACTGGGATGGTGAGTGCGGTGGGCTGGAGCAGAGGGCAGGGACGGAAAACTGGGTGGTGGTGGCCTCGGGGGCTAGCGCGCGCGAGGGAAACTGGGCGATGTGAGTGTTGGGCGCGGGCGGGCAGGCGGGAGACTGGAGTGAGTCGGTGGCGGGGCGGAGACTGGGGTTGAGTGGCGGGGCGCGGGCGGGCGGAAAACTGGGCGAGTGGGTAGCGCGGGGCCAGCGCGGAACTGGGTGATGTGGGTGGGCGGGGCGGGCGGGTGCTGTGGCGGGGAACTGGGTGCAGATTGTGGTGGCGGGCAGCCCGGGCGGGCCGGCGGGCGGGCTGGCTGCATCGCGCGGAGGAGGAGTGACGCGGAGCGCGGAAGGGCGGGCGGCTATTTCGGGACGCGCGCGGCACCGCCCGCCCCCCACCTCACGCGCGCGCCGCCACCGCGGCTGCAGCGACGCGTGCTCGCCGACGCGACGCCTTTGCCGCCGCTTGGCGCGGTTTAAGTTACGGACGTGTTATTTCTGTTTCATGATTCGTTAGTGACTACGAGCGCTCACGGCCATAGGCATCCCGAAAGCCATGTTTTTCTTCGTGTAGATAAAGTTTGTTTTCTTCGTTAGGTTTAGCGTTATTTCCCCCGCTAGATGGTGAGATACGGCGCTGTCCTACGTCGGCTTGCGGGGATTTTCCCCCACGAGGTATCTCTCACAATTGGGGCACCGCCTCAGTCAGGGACAAGCTCTCAGCTCTTGACAGGTTTCCCGACACGTGTGGTAGTGCTGGCGCGTAAGTGGAATCGTGTGTAAGTAGCCGAAATTGTGAGGATTGAAAAAAATCGTGCACGATCCTTGGCCTGTTTGTTACGGTTGTGGTCGGGCATTTGCCTCGTGTTGACTGGAGAAACCACGGAAAACTACCGATCCAAGCAGCCGGCCACTATAGAATTCTCTTCCAGATAGCGACTGAATTCGAACTAGCTATGAATCTAGTGTCGAAAATCCAGTCATTGAGGGGACTCAAACGCCTGGACCACCCGGTCGCAGACACTGCAGTGACATCAGGACGATTATTTTGACAGCTCATGTCGTTATGGCTGTCCGGGTGACGCCGCGTCGTTCGCTGAGATGCCGACATTTTATATTTTGACAGTTTCTATAACAGTCGCTGTTAAACGCTCTCATCCGGTGGCAGAGGAATTCTAATGGCCGGCTGCTCTGCTAGGGATTTCACGTGGTTTCTCTTGTCAATTCCTCGTGAATGCTGGATTAGTCCTCTATCAAAAAGGCCACCGATCGTGCGCGATGTTTCCTTCCTCTTTCTCGCATTATACTCTCTATCGTATACTTTCGAGCACAACTTCTAGTAGCTTCCTTTCCTTGAGTTTTCTTCAGCATGCTTTTCGAAATCTCGATCGATTGTTATGTCAGGACAACTCTTTTTTTTTCTTTTGTTTGCATATTGTTGCGGATGTATTCACCGTAATTCTTTGCTTTGCCCACTTGCAAAGCTGGGTGCTTCCCGTGTTTCCCTGTTTTTCCATTTCGCATTTGACAAGCAACTATCATTCACTCTTCTCATTATTCTTTGACCATATCGATATGATGTCCTTACTATTCTTTTGTCAGTATGATATTAGTCGTCATGGATCTTAACTTGAAGATTGTCGCAAGATTGGTCGCAGCAGTCAACTCCATCGTCTGTGCCACTGCCAACAGTAGCGCCCTAAGCTCAATTCGTAAATTAAAACGCAAATTCTGGTCGCTCTATTCAGAAGCCGAGGAGTATAAAACTGGTTTGCATCAGTTTTTCTCGGATTCGTCATTTCCTGTTCTCGTTTCCGTCGCCTCTCTGTCCGCCAACGCTTCATGAACATTTCCTCCACCGCAAGGTTGCAGCTTCCAAGGAAACCTCAACCCATTCCTAGGGATATAGTAGGAAAGAATTACACACTCTTTCGATGTCGATTGTAGTGATAAATTCATTTATGTATGTGCTACCAAGGAAACCTCAACCCATTCCTTTTTATTTATTTATTTATTTACTCCAAAAACATTTAAAAATTATGAACGACGTGCTCAAGGGAAAAGTTAATTTGAAGTTACATTTATGTCCAGAAGCAAAACAAGGGGCCATCTCAGCATTTGCCCGTGGATCAGGGAAACTGGACGAAAATCTGATCGAGGTAGGGGTCATTGACCCAGATTCTGAAATGCAATACTTGTTACAGATTCTTTACAATAATACAATGCAAATGATATATAATACATTAAATGTCATTTTAAAAATTAATATTACTTTACTGAGCATCCAAAAGGAACTGTTTAACTGTTTTTGACGTAAATAAATTAATTAATTTAAAAAAGGAATGGCTTGAGGTTACCTAGGTAGCGGATACATAAATGAATTTATCATTACCATCTCCATCGGAAGAGTGTGTAACTCTTTCCTACTTTATCCGTAGCACGGAGTCTAGGTAGATCACTTAGGCAGTTGTTCAGTTCTGCCCAGAGAGTTCCAACAAGTTCAGTTCAGCAATGACAACACTTTGGAGATTAAAGCCCTTAACAGTCGATGCGACTGGAAACTCAAAATAATCAAGCCAAACAATTGAGGCTTTTCAATACGCAATCAATAGAAGGTAGGGATGGGACATCGATGCTATGTTTTAAATATCAATGTTTTAAACATCAATGTATTGAAGCCGATGTTTCTTGAACAGTTTCTTGAAAGTTTGTGCACGATAATTTTACATTTTCGATCGTTTTGTTCGTGGATGAAAAATTCCCATACTCCCAATTTTGTTAAAGTGAAAATATGAAATAAGAACTGATGATATCACTGTCAGTTCATGTGGTGGAACAAAATGAAAGCTCTTTACATACCGAGAGGTGACAACAATGCTGATCCACTGGCTATTTGTTCGAACCAAACGAACGTTTGTAATAGACCACATATTATATACAACAGACTATCCCTACCGCGAGATGACGTACATAGAGATATTTTTTAAAATATTTGTTTACAGTATTTTTTTTAATTTAATTATTTTATTGTAATTACACATTAATATACAAGGCTACTGTAAAAAAAATGCACAATAATTTATTGTTATATATAACTAAATCAGCTTTAAGACAACGATGTTTAAAATCATAAATAATTTTGGTCGATGTATTATTTACATCAAAGTTTTAATTTCGAACATGGCAGTTTGGCAACATGGATGTTTTGTTGTCGATTACTAATCCCGTTCCATCCTGCACGCCGCGCCACCCCACGCACGCGGAGGCTTTTAAAGCACGCGCGAGCGGCGACGCCTCACTCCAGCGCGCGCGCGGAGGCGTTTAAAGGGCGGGCGCCGCAGCCCCCACGCACAAGGAACAGGCGGCGGCGGCGGCGGCGGCGGCAGCTGCAGCGGAGGCGGAGGCGGCGAGCGCCGAGTAAAGAGCGCGCGCCGCTTAGAAAGTGCATCGGGTTAATCCGATATGTGTCGCCTTCCCACTTTCACTCTGGGACAACGTCCCATCGAGCATACCTGATAGGTTGGCACTGTATGTGGTGGATGAACAAACACGCGAGGAAGGCAGAGATGTTGCTAGAACCGTCCAATGAGGGAGGTGTAACATAATTATAAAAACAATTTATTTTACTCCTTAGCCTGACTATCTTTTCTTAACAACAAAATCTGATGAGATTTTTTTTACTACCGCATTAGTAATCACTTACTTTTCAGGAAATATTTAATATTTTCATAATTTACCAAAAATACAGATTTGCAATAAAAAATTATAATAACCGAGATTCCAAATTAACCTTTAGAAGCCATTTTCTTCATTCGTGAAAGGTCATGAAGTGAAAATGTTTATTTCATTTCTCTACAGTTGTTTTCTGTAACGTTAATTTACGTTACCAAAGTTTTTTTTTATTTATTTATTTATTTTTTGGCCTTGATCTCTTTGCAGATATTTTCCAATAGTTTTATTTTGATTTTATTTGTAGAAGATAAATGTAAATATAAGTCTCGACTTCAGCATTGCCACTTTGCAGTCAGTTTTCATATGTATGAACAATACACGAACAATTTGTAACTCTCAAGATTTTGTTACCGTGCCTTAAACGAGCGTTTTAACAAAGAAAAATCATTAACAGATTACAATTGGAGGTCAACGAAAGTTGCATTGCTTTGTAGGGAGAAGCTTTTGTTTCAGTCGAGTGAATCAGCGTTTTAGTGGATCAAGAAAATATTAACACACTCAAACTTCGTGTTGCAGTAACGAGCCATCCCTCATTTGCGTTGGAGTAGAAACTTATTTCAAAATTAGTATATTTCAGTTACGTTACGTTACGACTGTTACGTTAACTACCAACTAGTCACGCCACATGTGCATATGTTTTGTATATGGTTTAAAATGAACCCGGTTATTTTACTGTTTCTTGATGTCTCATGCTTTCAATAGCAGTTCAAATCTTCTTCAGAATACGTAAATAATTTATATGTCCTAAAGCCCTTTGCGAGCGCCGGCCGAATCTGAATGCACCCACCCGAATGTCAAAAACAGGGATGAGCCGATTTTTCACACCTCGACTCTTTCGCTGGCTTCCAATTCGCATCCCAGATCCAACGCCGAGGACGGACTCCCATTCCGGACGTGGAGCCCTGGCGGCGAGGAGAGAAGTCTCCGCGGGCCGATGGTGGAAACGGAGAAAGGGCGCGGGCGGTACCGGAAGTGCAGGGAGGTGTGAGAGGAGATAGGGCGAAAGGAGAATGGCGCGGCTTCCGCTGGTTCGAAAACACCAGGGAACGACGAAGGGCTCGTGTCAGAACTCTGAACTCGGGAGGAAGGATGGCACAAACGTATCTTGGCTTGGGGGCAGGGCGTTCCCTGTGCTAGGAATGGGAAGGATTATGTGACGATTGAAAGACGCATGGGTTCAAAGTTGACGTGTGACTAATAATTCCAGAAATCCCAAAATAAAGGTTCAGGCTTTTCACGGTAATTTATGTACGAAAAATTTTTACTTCCAGCCGTCGAAACATATTAGTAATATTTAATATTAAAAGTCAAAAGACTTTAGCTAGAAACGATTGACAGCGCTCTCAATTTCTCGTAAGTACTCTTAAAGGTAAATTCCAAATCCCAAGTTCGGAAATGAATTTCAAAAAAGTAATTCGAATGGAATTCATACAATTTATAACATTTATAAATCACTGAATATTATTTTTATTTTTATAAACGCAATTTCTGTTTTAATACGTTCATTTTTGGGCAGAAAATTTAATTTATAACAGACTTCTTTTAATTTATCTTCTTGTACAATAACCTCATTCCGTAGGCCACACAGCTACGAAATATTTGCAAATACAAACTGATAATTATGAATACAAAACCCCGCCTGAATAATCTCAGTTTTTTTCTTTCGTTTTCTAGTAATTTTGAAGAGTAAAGACATCTCTTCCACCAGCCTAAATGAGATTTCTGGATTAATACGAATAATAATATTAATATTTGTAATATGCAGGCGCATCGGGGACGAATCTGAATGCAGCACAGATTCTTCAAGAAAATGTGATTGGAAAGTAACATTAGGTAGGCATCGGAACGTAGAGGCTTATAACCACTGACTTGATGTTTCGAGATTGAGGTTGTAGGCCATTATTAGCTCCCTTTAATGCCAGGCACAATTCAAGAGCAGTCTGGAAAAGGTGCGCTTAGAAATCTGCTCAACGTAACAGGCTGTGTTTAGGGGGAAGGAAGCACCTGTCAACAGTGATGGACGACGAATCTGGAACGTGAAACCATTTACTCTCTGGCAACGTGCGCTCACAAATTCACAAGCACAGGATTGGGTGTTTGCCCGAACACAAAACTTCTACATTTCTTTCATACCGACCTTGGAATTTTCTTGGAGATCTCCTTGATCAACTGTACCACATTTTTAAGTTGCTTTCTTTCTTGTTCCTTATGTTGACGCTTTTCTCCTGGAATCACTAACGAAGGAGAGCTCTTGGATGTCGGTTAAAAGCTCACCCGATTCTAATTTCGAGCTGAAAACGAAAGTAAATTTTCGTCGACTCCTTTCTCTTTACGATTCATCTTCTCTACTCCTTTACCTTTAACCTTTCAACTCTTCAACCTTTCTCTAAAAAGCATAATTTTATTTTCAAATTTTGTAATTAGCCACCTGAAAGTATAAGCGTTACATGAAAGCTTTCGACACATGCGAAGACAACGTTCAATTCTTAACACCTCTTTTAAGTACGTTCTATCCCAACGAACAGTTTGAGCGCAACCAAGTGGAAGCTAGTCACATCAAAGCTTTTAGTGTTTACGAGCATATGGAGCGTTGGAATTAATGAAACGGGACGTTATATTTGACGAGACGGAATCCCATTAAACACCCACACTACGAACATATGCGCAGATACACGAGGAGCGGTGTCGTTAATGGGATGAACGGCGCGGGGTTATCTGAATTGCTGGCAGTCAAACAGTCGTATATGGATGTGTGTGGGCGGGATGTGCAAGTGCTTCAGCGGTGGTCCCCGATTTCCACAACGCGCTCACTTCGTTATGTCTATTGTAGCGGGCCGCGTCAAAATGCGGCCGCGATAGACCGCGCTTGACGTGACAGGCGTCCCGGGCGTGAATAGCGCCTCCGTTTTTGCTTTTCGTGACATCTCGCTGGAGGAACAAAAACCGTCCTTCGCGGGGAAAAGGTGAAGCGACACGTAAAAATAAGATAAACTCCGTCGTGGGCTATGGAGGAAGACAAAGGGTAGGGAATGGCTTCATTTTAAATCATCTAAAACAAACATTTTATTCAGGAGTGCGCCTCTTCGTTCTTCAATGCGCAATATAATAATAGATTTTTCTACATTTTTAAAAGTTAAGAATGGATTATCTTTTTCTTTGTAATAAATTGAAGGAAAGAACAATACTGTTTTTCTAATATGAAAATATTGGTCCTGCAATAACAGTAAAATATCTGTAGTACACTTTCTTGAATTTGGGAATGGCTTGATAATCAAAACCAGTTTAAACGTTTTGTACGCGTTAAAATAGGACCATTAAAATTGTTTCTTAACAGAAACAGAGTAAGGAAATGGAACACTTAGAAATGTGTGAAGACGGCTATGTGACACTGAGATGTTGGATGTGTAATATTAATAATCTTGTGCCACAGAGGCAAAAATAAATAAATGAAGGAGCTGACAGACAGTAAACTTCCCTTCCTTCTCCATTTTCCTCACGGCCGTTTTGACAAACGTCACCACAACTCTTGATATTTGAGACGAAACAGACTTCTAGAGCAATTCTGAGAACGTTTGTCAGAACTACGAAAAGCTCGAATTTTGTGTTCGGTTATTCCTGTTCGTGTGTTCAAAGTATTTTGGTTCTATTCACAGTCAACCGGACTCTCCGGAAAGGATGAGTATATTCTATTTCAGATCTGTCCGAGAATAAGACGAAAATACTTGAGAATCAATTACTCAGGAGTTGTAAAAGGAGCTTCCTCAAACTGGAAATGCTGCTTACTCCTTCACTCTTTCCTCACTCATTCTGGATTCTCCACGAACTGATACGAAAGCATCGGACGACAAACGGCAGGCAACTGATCGGATTGGCCGCTGTGAACTGATTGGACTTTCATTCGACTGACGGACTTAGTTTCTTCATTCCTCTTTATTCGATGCATAACTCCTCCCTCGGAGAAAGTGCATAAATTCCAGAAAGGCATCTCAAAAGCGTGTAAAGATTCGAAGCTACCGTTTGATGTCCCATTCCCTATCAAAACACGTTCACGGCCTACAATGCCTTTATGAGCCAACGAATCCTTATTTTCAGTTGTCTTGTCTTGTTAATTTTAGTAGTAGTATTTTTTCATCGGCGCAGCGGTGTGGCTCTTCACTCTTGTCGAAGATGCAGTGATGTGGTATTTGCAGAGTTGAGGTACTCTTCCATTGTTTGTTGTGTACGGGCGCATCAAGTATGGTTTTTAGTCCCGTTAGTGTAGAATATATTTTAACCCGAAAGGCGGTAGTGTTTCTTCCCCTCTGAGCTGATGCTGACCTACATGTCGCCTCACGGGGGATTTCCCCTACCAGGTACCTCCACTAAGGGACACCGCCCCAGCTGGGATAAGCTCGAAGCTCCCGACTGGTCTCTCGAAATGTGTGACAGTGTAGTTAGTGTAATTGTGTAAGAATGGAAACAGAAAGATAAAGGAAAGATCGCGCGTGGTCCGAAGCCCGTTTGAAAGGGTACTACTCCCGTATTCGTCTAGTACTAACTAGAGAAAACACGGAAAACTACTGAACAGAGCAGCCAGCCGACAGAGTAGTTTTCCATCAGAGGTAAATTATGTTTACTCATTCGTGCAGATAATGCAGTGTTATGGCTGCGAAAGTATCTTTATTTTTTTTTTTTTTTTCATTCTTTAAAATGTTTGAAATGTCTATTACATTTGCGGTGGTCTTCTATCGGCAGTGTGGTACGTCCCCGTCTTGCCTCTTCCTTACTGTTCCGTCGCGAAGATATGTGCGATGTGGCAGCGAAAGCCCGTACGTCAACACGAGCATTTAATTTTAGCATGGCAGCGTGAGCGGCTGCACGTCGCAGGGGCTGCGTTTGCCAGCATTCGCGGCAGAGCGGGGCTTCTGTTCGTGCCGACAAACGTGGAATTGAAGCTTTTGGGCGTGCTGTTTAAGAGACCTTCCAGCCACAAACTGGCTGCGATAGCTCCAACACCGTTCCACTGCATGATCGTTTACCGGGCAGCCGAGAAATCGAGTTCCAACAGTGATCTTAAACATTAGATACATAGCTGTTAAAATCAGTCAACTGTTTGCACGAGAAATGTAGCGGCCGGCTACTACTCCTTAGTAGATTGGTAGATTACAGTTTTTTTGGGGGGAGGGGACATCAAAACCAGGCGGGCGCCAGAGCAGTACTGTAAGAAAATGGGCCACAGGCCGCGCTCGATCTTTCCTTCCTCGTCCACGGCCCATCCTCTCCTCTTACAAACAGAGGGGAAGGGATAACTGAACATCCAAAGATATCACAAATACTTACGGGATCAATGATTTTAATAGTTTCCGCATGGAATAAATCCTCATTCACATCCTCATTGCTACAAGTGAACCAATAAGATTTTTCGTCCACTTTCCCTTGGTTCCCTGGTTGCGGCACCAACTTTCAGCCATCGTTACAATCAACACTTACAATCCTGATACTCATCGATACCAGGAGTCATAACACTCAGTCCCAGACACTGTGAAGCGCCACATCACCAACGTTAGTATCAGTGACGGTCGTCGCTACCATCGCCTCCATCGGCCAATCCTGCTGCCATTGGAACAAAAAGCGCCGTACGCAAAATATCGTAGTAACCAATAACACACGCTTAGCCACCCACATCCCACTCGCAGCAATAACTACGCCAGCGCCCATCGCAGTTATCGTAATGCTTCATCTTCAGAGTCACCGTCCGTCGAAACCACTAAAGCCGTCACTGTCATAAATAACTGCCTCCTCTATGACGGCGGCCAGCAGCACAGCAGCATCCACGCCATCAGAAACAATCACGGTCGCCAGAACAGCCTCTGCCATCACCTAGGTCGCTGCATCTCTGCCCTCCTGTAGGGTGCATGAGTGCTTTATGTTTACCGAGATAGTTGCATTCACATGCCACTGCGCTCGGGAATCTAACTGGGGTTTTCCGGTTTATTCGTACTGATAACCACTTGTGTGTCTGGCAATGCTTCGAACGAATTTGTAACATGTAATTACATTAGTAATATTATTATTATTGTTAACATTATTATTATTATCATTATTTGAAATGATGTATGACTAAATTAACTGCCCCAGCCGAGAATGGATCCCGGATCTCTCGGTACACACCCAATTGAGCGTCTGGAGCAGATAATTCTTTGAGCAAACATATCTAATTAGTAGCTACGGAGTCGGAAAGTGGGTTGCCAATTGCGAAATGACGAAACGTATTGCCAACTTGCAACTGAGATCAAGTAGTGAAATGTAAAGTATTATTATTATTATTATTATTATTATTATTCTTTCGGATCACCAACTTTGGAGTACGTTAGATCAATTACTTCTTGTGTGTTTTTCTTTCTGCACGTTTCTTCCAATATTCCATCATTCCTTCAGTTGTTACCTTTTTCTCCTGACACTATTGTCCCTCTTTTGGTTTTAGGTTTTTCTTGGAATCTCAGCTGCCCATTTTGCATGACTTTTCCAAATTGTTCTCTATTTTCAATTAATTTGTCAGTAACTTTTAATTAATTCAAGTCTTCTTGAATTTATTGAAATAAAATGCTCTTAGTTTTTCTATTTATCAAAAACTCAAATACTTGTTTAGTTAGTTTATTATTATTATTATTATTATTATTATTACTATTATGTAATTTAATTGTTCCACCCCGTAACCATCCTACTGTCCCCGCGAGGCGAGAGGCGAGGCGAGGCGAGAGGCGAGGCGAGAGGCGAGGCGAGAGGCGAGAGGCGAGGCGAGAGTCGAGGCGTGGTTGGGCGTGGCGAGGCGTGGCGAGGCGCGGGAGGCACGCGCGCCGGGCTCCATCAGTGAGTTTGGCGACCTCATTAGACGGCGCCGGCGCGGCTGGGCTGTGTTTGCTTCGCCCGCGCGCGCCCCTTCGCCCCTTCGGGCGAGCGGGGCAGAGGGCGCGGACCGGTTTCGCCCCGCGGTCGGGGAGGAGCTTCTTCCCCTGCCTTCCACATGCTCACGGGCGTGCGCAGCCTGTAGGCGGCTCCACACATTCGGCATTCGCCGAGCAGCGAGATACCGCTCGCCCAAACACGAGGAGCTTATGTGTTCGGCGAATGTTCGCTCCCTTTGATGTGTCCTAAAGACAGACACGCGGTGGGTAAAGGAGGCTCCACACATTCGGCATTCGCCGAACAGCGAGATACGGCTTGCTCAAACCCGAACAGTTGATGTGTTCGGCGAATGTTCTCTCCCTTTGATATGACCTAAAGACCGACACGCGGTGGGTAGGGCTAATACCGAATGTTCGGCGCTCTGCAAATAGCAAGCAACCCGTCCACACTACTCGGGATTTGCCGAGCGGTTGCTCGCTACTCGACGAATAACGAATGTGTGGAGCCGCCTGATACAAGAGAGAGCATCAACTTCGTTTCGGGACCGCCTTACCCATTTGCATTTTTTTCTTTACTTCCGGCATATCTCGCTCTTACGTAAATAAAACTTAATACAAGGTGAATTAAATTTTAACTTAAATAATGCAATTAGAGAATACGATTGATTTTGTTATTGTTATCTGACTAATATTTCTAATTGATAGCTAGCGGCTGACAAGGGAGAGGGGGTTCCGTTATCCAATCAGAGGCTTCAAATTGTGACGATGTCACTGAAGAGTTACCTATGCGGAAAAAAAAGCAATTTTACAGCCCGAAGCAAAAAAGAAAGTTGAAGAGTGCTATTTGAAGCCTTTACGGGTTGAGTTATGCATCGTGTGTGCGGTTCTGTCATCTGTTCTGTGCTCTCATTACGATTTGTTTCTTGCTACTGCTGCTGCTGCGGTTGTGATCTGATGCAAGAATGTCACCCCACCACGTGTCTACCGCCGGAGTACGTGGGAACATAGCTCTACTTCACCACCAGCTGTCAAGTAGACAGAAATATTCTTACAGAAATACTATATGTATATATATATATATATATATATATATATATATATATATATATATATATATATATAGGTTTGTCGCATATCTTGGATAGCTTCTACCCCTATTATCATATTCGCCAAATTGTGTTTAAAAAGGGGAAAATCATAAACCTATATATTCCTAATTTCCAATGCGCGCAGAAATTGTACGAGTAAAATTACAAAAGATAATGTTGGCTCGAGAAGCGGGTTCCCTCTTGCATTCGCTGTAAAGGTGGCTGCGCAAAATTCGGCATTCGCCGAGCACCTCGTCCAATCCTGAGCAGCTGATGTGCTCGGCGAATGTTCGCCCCCCTTTGTGTGTCCTAAAGACTGACACGCGATGGGTAATGCGAATACCGAATGTTCGGCGCATCTTCAGTAGTTGGGATGGGTTTGTTGCTTGCAATTTCCCGGGCACCAATCATTCGGTACTCGCTCTAGCCTTGAAAAGCGGACTTTTGGTGACCTCAAAGGAAGTGAACACTCGCCGAGCTTCTCGGTTAGTCGGGTTGCTCGCTATCCGCTGACGGCTCGCTGAGCAGACGCTCGCAATCCACTGAAATATGTGGATCCGCCTTAAATTCAATTGAATTAATGCCTAATTTTACGTGGTAAGGCCTAGGCCATGAGGCCTGCTCTTCCGCCTGACCACGCAAATTCCGCTACGTTCCTTCCCCTGTCTAGCACTGAAAGACGTCACTCGGACGACAAAACTAGCAACTTTTCTCAGAGGGTTCGCATAGACTTGAGAATCTTTTACATCCTATAAATCTACAACATGGGACAGCCGGCTTAGTTCCCTTCCCAGGGCGTACGAAGGATTTTATCGCTCTCAAAAATGCACTGCTTCGATAGGTTTTGAACCAGCGAACTTGACTTACACAGTCCGATATGTAAACCTTTACACCATAGAAGCTTCAAATAGCCTTAATAATGATTCACAGACTTTTTTTTTCATATATATTCTAGAAGTCTGTACCCAAGGAGATATTTCCTCAGTGCAACACTTTCCCTACATCTGGCAAGATTTGTGTGCACGTACTTCAACATATATTTCTCTAGTTATGTTTCTTTATATATTACTTTATCTTTCTGTTCATGTTATTGGGCATGTCCTCTACATTTATAATGAAGTTACCCGATAAGGATCTTACGTGACTCCATTAGGGTTCCCGGAACTGTTCAACGGAAGCGGAGTTCGCTTCCCCGTTCCTTTGCAACCTCGCAGATAAGACTCGATCACTATTGATTCGAGCCTCCCTACGCCTTTTGATCGCAGTTTCTTTATTTTGATCTTGCATCAACTTATTACTCTCTTCCTGAAACATACTCGGTTTGTATCGTCATTTTTCAATAAGATTATACGAGATATGAACAACATGAAGGGGTTCATAAATGCAATGTGTTGTATTCAGTACACGATGAAGTGACAAAATTCTATATTGTATAAGACCTAAATGTTTTAACTTCTGAACAAAACCAGAGATAAACTAAATGTCAATACAAACTTAACACTTTAAAAACACTTGAGAAATAATTATATGGCCCTTCTTTGAGTTTCTGCTCTAAGAACAACAATATAATGTGTTATTAAACCCACAGCATACTAATCACAATCATTCAAATAAATTCTCAATCCTTAATAACATCGTACATCATTCGACCTCCATTATTTATCTTCCGTATTGTTATCCGTCATCTTTCATTATCATCAATGTATCATCCACTAACATCCATTCATTATACCTTCGTTTGGCGACCTCCATCTTTTATCCAGCAGCTTGCAACTTCTATCCTCTATTCTCCTTTTGTCATAGCGAATACATCCACCATCAAAACAGCTCTCAATTAAAAAATCACAAGGTAGACGACATCAACGTATCACCACATTTTCAATTAAAAACGTTATAATACAAGGCTTCTCGCACGATTTGTTTGGATTGTTAATATGTCCAGATATAAATTTATTTCTCTTGTTGGAATATTTTGAAGATTTTTTCGATTGCGTTTGTTGTGTATCGTGTCAGAAAATTCCCTCCCTCCCTCTCTTCCTTATATTTTCAATCCTTCCTGGAGTAAATATTTACACATGTCAGGAGTTGGTGACATCTGGAGTCCGATAGCAGGGACAAACACAAAGTTTCTGTTGTGTCAGGTCTCTAGAGTGAGACCGAACCGATACTAAAATAAATAAATGTATCTTCAGAAACCAAATTTTAAAGTAGGTTACTATTGTGTAAATATTCTTTATGCTAACAAGGAACCATCACGAATTCTGGCAGTAAATACCGGTGACTAATTTTTGTTTAAGAAAATATTTGGGTACGGCCTCAGCGTGCACATGCGGACCCCTCTAACATATGCATAGTCTGTGTACCTAATGCTAATCTACTCAACATCACTTAATTCCAATGCGCGCAGAAATTTAAAGGAAAATATACGATACCCTTGCACATGAGCGTGAGTATAATTCCGTTAGGTACCCAGGAAATTCGGACAAGTCCACAAAACAATAAAACAATTTAGATTTTGTCTGAAAATCGCTTATATTTGAAAATCACGAATATTTGAAAATCACATTTTTTTATAATTACAAATATTCTGCCTATTCTCATACTGCGCTTCTACTCAATTAACACACTCCTAAGAAGTTGACGTCATGGAGCTGTAAGGCTCGGAGGTGTGGACCAGACGCCATTATATATTTGCTATTGGAAATTATTTTGCTTCTCAGCTAGGTAGAATTCAGTCACTATATGGAGGAGAATTTTAGTGGCGAACTGCTCTGGTCGGTAGTTTTCCCTCGTTTCTCCTATCAACACTAGGCGAATGCCGAAGCACTACCCTAACAAACGGGCCACGGACCGCTCGTGATCTTTCCTACCTCTTCCTGGCCCTATCCTTACCCTTTACACACTCTTACACTAACATGCTCTACACTACCCCACATGGTGGAAGACCGGTAGGGAGATTAGAGCTTGTCCCAGATGCGAGGAGATACCTGATAGAGGAAAACACTAGCCCAGGGTAGGTCGCCGCCGGATCTCGCTAAACAGCGGAGAAAGACCATCGCAAACTCCCGAGTAAAATACATGCACTACACTTACGTAACTAATGACCTCAGTAGTTGTCGCACCCGAAATCAATCAATAAATCGTGTTAGTCCGCACACGCAAAATACAGCCTTGCGGCTCTCCACGCAGTCTTCCATCCTTCTGCCATCCCCCCTCCTCCGAAGTCCATCGCCGCCTGCGCTCAGCCACGCACGTCGAGCGCCCCGCCTCGTCGTCACGTGCGTAGCTGGGCCGGCGTCATATCTTCTCTATCTTCGTCCATCGACCTCGGCCCTGTTTTTTCCGACGTTGCGTTGCTGTGGCGCTCGGCCGTTAAATCCAGCCTGCTCGTCTCCCCATCTTAGACAGCTATTCCATGCCCTGTTCTTGGAACCATAAACCCTCTTGATTTATTCTGAGTCAGACTGAACGTTGTTTCGACTCCATTTAGAGTACATCCATGTATATCTTCGCAGATCAAAAAGATGCCAGTTTGTGGGAAATTTCCCGTTCGTCAAAAGCGTTGTACGGCCACGTAAACAATAATACTGGAACGAAATAGTTCCAAAGCACAGAGAGGCAAGAAATGAGCAAATGATCGCTAGGCTCTCCAGCGATTTAGCAAGTCATTGTTTGTTTCTACAAGAGCGTGTCTAAACACGTGTGTACAAACAAACGATACAATGTATATCTTTGTTTATTTGTTCGAATGTTTCTCCAATCCTCTGCGTGAACGACGCTTATCTTGCATTACCTATGTGAATTACACACTTACAGGAAAATCAAAAGAACTAACTTCTAGTTATCAGCAAATACATCCGCATTTTTGTTATAATAATAATAATAATAATAATAATAATAATAATAATAATAATGTCTTTATTTCTGGCCACATAAATATTTACATTTACATTGCTCCGGCGTTTAATTGTGAAATAAATCTTTCAATTATAAAATATCAATTATTCTCATAGTCATTACAGTACCTTTCGTGATGTCAATACTTTTGAATGTACTATACGGTACTGAATGTCGGATATGTGTAGCGACACCTCTCACACAGAGAAACCCGTCTAGAGCATAACGGGAGCTTGAATCACTATCGTAAGGATTCCGCGTGCCCAAATGAAAGAGCCAAAGGCAGACCGCGAGGGAGTGTTGCTCCTTGCTAGCCCGAGGCCATTTGCGTCCTCTTCCTCCATCGCCCCTCCTCCTCCTCCTCGGCGTCCTCCCGTCCTCCCGAACCGCCTTCGCCCTCGCGGCGGAGCGTGCCGCGACCGCCAGCGCCCGCGACCGCCCCGGCGCGCCGGCGCGCCGCGGCTCGGCCAGGCCAACGGAACGGCAGCGGGACCGCGCGCACCGCACACTGGGCCGGAACCAGCGCCACCCATTCGAGAGGCCAAAAAACCTATGAATTAAACCTTATCTGCCCTTACGAATGCGCTGTACGAAGCTGTAGATGGTTCAAATTTTACCTTAAAATAATGCATGAATTAAATTAGAACTTCATGTGTTTTTTCAGAACTTCCCAAAAGGTGGCACAATGAGCATTTCAAAAATTTTGAGAATTAAAAAAAAAAAGTAATGTTACTGGTATAATGAAATAAAAAAATAATATTCAGAAAGATAGGGGTTAATACAAGATGTGAACATGACGACCAGGTAGCTACTTGTCTGTCGAGAGACACCGCGTCGCTAGGCTCAAGGTGCCAACGTTTCCGCAACCTTCTCAGGGCAAAATGGAGGTCGCAAAATGGCGGCCGACACGTTTGGCACCTGTGCCTAGGACGCGGTTTTCTCTTGAACAGTCAAGTAGCTACCTGGTCGTTATGTTCACATCTCGTATTAATTCGTTTTTGCAGCGCGGAATCGGTGTGTTGGCATTGCGAATGTGGTGTGTGCCTCGCGAAACGAACAGCCAAGTAGCTACTGACTCCGGCGGGGAAGCTTATTGTGACGTAGTGAAATAATAAAATAAATTTCAATAAGCAAAGAAAGATAATATATAAAAGATTATGTACAAGTTACAATGAATTGCTAATATTAAAACACGCAGAAAAGACAAAGCCACGCGTGATGCGCGCTGATCGGACCTCGCTCGCTGACAATTACCGTCACATGGCTGACGCCAAATTTAACGGTCGTGGCGACCGGTGTTGCCTACAGCAGCGAGATTGTCTGGCCCTTACTCTCCGGACATCTCGCCCACATCCTACTGTACATCACTTGTACCTCCCCTACTCCCCTTGTACATACACGTACAAGCTTCCCGATACAAACTGAATGAGAACGCGGGCGCAGATGGCGCCGCGTTAAATAGTTGAGGCTGACACCCCACCACTGTTCCATAGATAGGCTCGCCGGCTGGCGCCGCGAGGCTCGCTGGCCAGCAGCTTGGTTTACGCCCCACACAGGATTCTCAGGTTGGCTCGCCTGCTCTCGTAAGCGAGGCTCGCTGGCTAGCATCCTCGGAGTTTACAGCCTACGGTATTTTTGGCTCTGCGGCTCTACCTGAGTCAACCGCCAGAGCGCAAACTCCCGGAAGTTCAGGCTCAACCCTTCCTCCCCCGCAGCGTACTTTCAGACCGACCTAAAGGTTCTGGCCTCGTGTTAACGACGCCACATTTACTCTCATTGCGACCAGGTGCGCCGATATCGCAGGGTCAGGCGCGCTTGAACAGTCTTGGTTCGAAAGAGCATGTGTAGGCTCGGTTATGGAAGTTTGCTTGTGTTGTGTCATGGTGAAACTCGCCAATCACCTGTATTCTTTCAATCATTTACCTTTCAATGAACATTAGATCAAGTAACCGTGCGCGCTCTTTCCTTCCCTTCTGACGTCTCACGTCTCATGGAGTAACTGAGGGGTGGAGCTTATTATTCATCTCTTATTGCACCGATTCTCATGAGTAGGAAAGTAAACAATAAGCGTCGTAAGATACATGAGCGAGCCCTAAAACATTGTAAGTGAAAAAGTCTACGTGTACTTGTATTGTGTTTTCAGGAACGATTGTAATACTTATTTGAGTTATTCACTTGTAACGATCATGCAGTATATAAGCTGAATGATATATTATTTGCAGAACTATGAATGGAGTCGGCTTATTACAATAGCTAATTTTCTCATGTTAAGTTAGTATTCTCTTGATCATTGGTTCGTGTTGCGCAAACACTGACTGCATTTGTCTGCTGGGACAATTTAGTAGAGAAGGGCGAGTATTCCGAAAATAATTTTTTTGGGGGGGGGCAATTTCAAGATGTATACGCTTACACTGTTTGCTTCTTCTGTTCGTGACGTACGTTGAGATCGGAGGTCGTTTAAAATTGCGCTGGGCAACAAGCAATTGTTAGAAGGTCGAAAAAAAATTCGAATTTCGAAGCGAGCGAACCTCCTATAAGACACCTGTCAGCAACAGAAAAAAAATACATTCAAATAAAAAAGAATAGAGATTGGATTCAGATATGGAAATTAAGAAAGAAAAAACATGAACATCCAATAAAGCAATCTTTATTATTCCAATACAGCAAAAGTAAGAATCGGCTTCAAGTAGTGGAACTGGAACTAGTATCCAGGAACATCATTCCACACTGAACGTTATATATCAGTAAAAAAATGCTCCCCCCCCAACTCCTCGCCGTTTGTGCTTTGAAATTATTGTTCAATCATTGTTGTTCGATTTTGCAGTAATTTCTCTATAATCTCTATTAGTATTAAACAAACGCTTAAGGACATCAGGATTCACTGTGTTGTGACTCTAAATTCAGCTAGAGCTCTTGTCACTATTAGCAAAAGATCTAAACATTTATTGTTGACTTTTTAAACTTAACATTATACGCCTCGTTTTATGTTGAAATTTCTCAAGGATATATCATTAAAAAAACTCAATAGCTTCAAACACCACAATTGCATAAAAATATTTAAAAATAGTTCACCAAGCGGTTAAATGAAAATAGACGCGTTGGCACATATCTAAATGAAATATTTTGCCAAGGTTAACACAATATTTTAATATACAGTGACTATTAAAGAACACACGGAAACCTATCTATTCGGGTATAGAAAATACTCACAGCGACATAGTTTCAAATATTTCTGTGAATGGTTTCTATAACGAAGACTTCAGGGTGGCATACTGAATTATCTCAATCTGTAAAATCCTGGAGAGAGGAGAAACCCAATTCAACACTAGACATATTTTAATATCCGAAAACACTACAGAACAGTATTCGTAAAAATACCACTCTCTGTAAACATTGTACAAATAAAACATGAGGGGCATCTAAATCAATTTTGGGCTCATCATCCATAACACATGTAATGGTAAACGGGTCGTTGCGACCCTATTCGAGCTATTACAGATCGC
>BOPP01000141.1:916504-930080 GCA_017312745.1 Gryllus bimaculatus
CGAATGCGCTGTACGAAGCTGTAGATGGTTCAAATTTTCACCTTAAAATAATGCATGAATTAAATTACAACTTCATGTTGTTTTTTTCAGAACTTCCCAAAAGGTGACACAATGTGCATTTTTTTTATATTTTGAGAATTTAAAAAAAATATTCAATGGTATAATGAAATAAAAGAATTCAAGAATATGAGGGTTAATACAAGATGTGAACATGATGACCAGGTAGTTACTTGACTGCCCGAGAGACACCGCGTCCTAGGCTCAGGTGTCAACGTTTCTGCGACCTTCCTCAGGGCGAAATGCAGGTCGCAAAATGGCGGCCGACACGTTGGCACCTGTGCCTAGGACGCGGCGTCTCTTGAACAGTCAAGTAGCTACCTGGTCGTTATGTTCACATCTCGTATTAATTCGTTTTTTGGCAGCGCGAATCGGTGTGTTGGCATTGCGAATGTGTGTGTGCCTCGCGAAACGAACAGCCAAGTAGCTACTGACTCCGGCCGGGGAAGCTTATACTCTCATGCCGACCAGGTGCGCCGATATCGCAGGGTCAGGCGCGCTTGAACAGTCTTGGTTCGAAAGAGCGTGTGTAGGACTCGGTTATGGAAGTTTGCTTGTGTTGTGGCATTGTGAAACTCGCCAATCACCTGTATTCTTTCAATCCTTTACCTTTCAATGAACATTAGATCAAGAACCGTGCGCGCTCTTTCCTTCCCCTTCTGACGTCTCACGTCTCATGGAGTAACTGAGGGGGTGGAGCTTATTATTCACCCTTATTGCACCGATTCTCAATGAGTAGGAAAGTAAACAATAAGCGTCGTAGATACATGAGCGAGCCCCTAAAACATTGTAAGTGAAAAAGTCTACGTGTAACTTGTATTTGTGTTTTCAGGAACGACTTGTAATACTTATTAGTGAGTTATTTACATGTAACGATCATGCAGTATCGTAAGCTGAATGATCAATATTATTTGCAGAACTATGAAATCGAGTCGCTTTATTTGACAATACTAATTTTTCCATGTTAAGTTATATTCTTGATCATGTTCGTGTTCGCAAACACTGACTCATTTGTCTTTGGGAAAGTTATTGAGAAGGGCGAGAAGTCGATATTTTGCATTTCAGATGTAGACGCTTCCCACTGTTTGCTTCTTCTGTTCGTGACGTACGTTGAGATCGGAGGTCGTTTAAAATTGCGCTGGGCAACAAGCAATTGTTAGAAGGTCGAAAAAAAATCGAATTTCGAAGCGAAGCGAACCTCCCTATAAGACACCTGTCAGCAACAGAAAAAAATACATTCAAAATAAAAAGAATAGACGATTGGATTCAGATATGGAAATTAAGAAAAGAAAAAAACTGAACATCCAATAAAGCAATCTTTATTATTCCAATACAGCAAAAGTAAGAATCGGCTTCAAGTAGTGGAACTGGAACTAGTATCCAGGAACATCATTCCACACTGAACGTTATATAGTAAAAAAATGCTCCCCCCCCCCAACTCCTCGCCGTTTGTGCTTTGAAATTATTGTTCAATCATTGTTGTTCGATGTTTGCAGTAATTCTCTATAATCTCTCATTAGTATTAAACAAACGCTTAAGGACATCAGGATTCACTGTGTTGTGACTCTAAATTCAGCTAGAGCTCTTTGTCACTATTAGCAAAAGATCTAAACATTTATTTGTTGACTTTTTTAAACTTAACATTATACGCCATCGTTTTATGTTGAAATTTCTCAAGGATATATCAATTAAAACAAATCAATAGCACTTCAAACACCACAATTGCAATAAAAATATTTAAAAATAGTTCAACAAGCGAAGATCTAAATGAAAATAGACGCGTTGGCACATATCTAAATGAAATATTTTGCCAAGGTTAACACAATATTTTAATATACAGTGACTATTAAAGAACACACGCGAAACCTACTATTCGGGTATAGAAAATACTACAGCGACATAGTTTCAAATATTTCTGTGAATGGTTTCTATAACGAAGACTTCAGGGTGGCATACTGAATTACTCTAATCTGTAAAATCCTGGAGAGAGGAGAAACCCAATTCACACTAGACATATTTTAATATCCCGAAAACACTACAGAACAGTATTCGTAAAATACCACTCTCTGTAAACATTGTACAAATAAAACATGAGGGGCATCTAAATCAATTTTGGGCTCATCATCCCATAACAAATGTATGGTAAATCGTCGCCCAACGAGCTATTCAGATCGCAAACACAGTCTTCTGGACGGATTGAGCTCGTTACCCGCCCACCCACAGCGCAGATGTGACTGGAGGTGATGTTGAAGCCACTTGCAAAGTGAGACAATTGCTACGGAACTAACTGACGAATTGAGCGCATGGGCATAATCTGCAGTTTTGTTCCCAGCAGTAGCTGCCAAAGCCGTCCATTCTTAGAATAATCTCTGTATCAAATCGCAAATTTTTAGTCGATGAAAATAGTTTCAATTCTACGCGAGGGAAAATGTATCGTCATTATATTGGATCAGACGCCCGCGTCCAATCGAAGCGTTGGCCGGCGGCGCGCAGCAGCGGGCGCCGAGGCGCCGAGACGCCGACGCCGACGGCCTACATTCCTGGCGGCGCGGCATACGTCACAGCGCCCGGCGGCGGCGGCGGCGGCGGCGGCGAAGACGACTTTCCCTCGGGCGGCGGCGGTGAAGGCGCGCGCTGCGCCGAGAGCCTGTGGCCGGCCACCTGCCTGCCCCCACCCACCGCCGCGGCACGGAGCAAGGTCGGTCTTCGAACTCCGCGCCTGCCCCACGCGCCGCTCGCCTCGCTGCAGCCTCCGGCTCACCCGAAATACTCTCCGGGTTCCCCTCTCGGTTTCATAGAGCGCTCGTTTCGCTAACGCCGAAAGGAGAGAGGGGGAACTCAGTGTGTGTGTGTGTGTGTGTTATGTTGTTGTTTTTTGTTTGTTTTTCTTTTTTCTTTCTTTTCTGTTTTTCCGCTGACAGTACAATCATATAGAGAAGTTACTGTGAGAAGGAAGCAGTTTGACATGTCGGAAAACAGAGAAACGTCATGGCGGACAACAGCATTGCAAGAGGTGGTGTTGAAGCCACTTACAAAGTGAGACAATTGCTACGGAACTAACTGACGAATTGAGCGCATGGGCATCATCTTCAGTTTTGTTCCCAGAAGTAGCTGCCAAAGCCGTCCATTCTTAGAATAATCTCTGTATCAAATCGCAGCTATTTCGTCGATGAAAATAGTTTCAATTCTACGCGAGGGAAAATGTATCGTCATCAAATTTTACCACCAAGTTTGTTTCGATCTTTTATTCATTCATAACTAGCTCATGTAGTACGTTGCCCAGGTATTTGTCTTTGCTCTGCCGCTCCTCCTTCCCCGGCCGGCCCCACCCCCGCGGCATCTCCTCACGACAGTGACGCCGCCTGGCGACGATTCTCCGCTTTGTGGGTTTTCGAGTTTCGATTATTTCGGGATGTTTGGGTAACGTTCTTGGGTCATGAATGCTTTACCTCGTTTCTCGGCTGCTCAAAAGTGCTCATGTAATGTTCAAACGTTGTTGCGGTACAAACACACGTACATAGCCACAAACATACATTCATTTTTTCGTATTAAGAATTAACGTTAATACAAAGTGGTCCCGAACGGACGCGAGAGGTGAGTTGTACAGATAAACACACTCTTGAGGTGTATACGGCTCCAGCCGCTTTTATCCGACTAGGCCAACAAGAGCGTCTCTGGCCCAAACCACGGTGAGTTTTGCAGTTTTGTACCGGCCAGGTAGCGATGTGCCCTTGCCCCAACAAAAGAGCATAACACTTGGGGCTGGGCCGTGCGGCTGCTGAAAACACGAGACCCGGTAAATTTAACGGGAAAGTCTGTGCATTTGCAGACACCAAGGAGACACAGTTAACAACCAAAGCGCAAACATCTGTATTATAAATACGATAAATTGAAACTTTGGGATCTAGTTAACCGCTGGATGGATTCGCATGATCAATGGAGTGTGTAAAAGCTGAAAATTCACTCCGATCATTTTATTCTTTTTTGTCATTTCACCGTCCTAAGCAAGTTATTTACTAGTAAGGATGTGTAACAAGAGCTAAAAATGAGTTGGCGAACCTGCTGCTATTTGCTAACAACGAATATGTGTAATGGCGATGCTAGCGATGTCGACTGTCTTCGCAAAGAACTACATTTCCATTCGAGAAGAAAATGAACAAAGAGGCAATGAAATTTCGTGCGTCAGCGCTCTCTGAGGATACGGAAATGTATTAAACTCTGTTAGAATGAATTGGACGAAAACGAGCGATAATATTAATTGGGAAAATTGTAACCGAGTGTGCGAGCTCCTTTTGCGCCTTGATGCCCTCGTCTATACGAATGCAAGAATTCATTTGGCTTCTAATGGCCTCTACTTCGACCTCTGCGCTGCATTAATATTAAATTCAGCTGTCTTCCCCTTACGCGAAGACCTATCATAAATTGGAACTATACTAGTGCTTAAGTTTGCACTCGTAGACACGCAGGTTGCCAATTGCTGGGGGTGGGGGCAAGCACAGTCCCCCGATCATGAAGAGTTTGTTTTCCCTTGTTAAAAAATGAGTTATGTTCTTGCCAGGGACTCAATCCATTTCTAGGTGCCTCATTAATGATTTCCACAATTTGAAATGTTCAAATAAAATATCGAAATCAATAAAATTGGAGGAAAAATCCTTTCCCTAGAACATTCTTAGGATTTATTCGGAATATTACGTGATGATGGTCTTAGTTTTATTTATTTTTTCCATTCGTCCCTCCTGCCATTTTGATCTCCGTCCCATTGAGAAAATTGCCAATTCCCTGACCTGTAGGCAGAATCTGAATTTTGACAGTATAGACTGACACAATGAATTCGTGTTTGAGTTACATTCGATGCCAATCGCACACAAGTGAGCCGCAATCTTCCCAAGTTTTCTAAGTTTGAGAATGTAAACATGAAGCATTTCATGACAATACACTCTGCCATCATGCACGCATATCAAAATGCTTTCAACCTTTTTTTCTCTGTGTTTAGTAAGTTCAGTGATGAGATACAAACATTAACCTGAAGCCCGAGACTTCAACCAGCAGCTAATCAGAAGCCCGAGGCTTCAAAGACACGTTCTTTACACCGTAGTCTACAGGACGAAATCTTCTTGGATAGTCTATTACATTTTTGTTCCTCCGGCGATTCTCGATATTACCCTACATGTTCAATATGCAACTCTGGGTAAAATTGAACTCATTCATTGATATTCTACGCGACTGAATTACACGGATGTACCTCTTTGTTTGGTAATAAAATTAAATAATATTGCAAAAATTACGGATGTACTTGCCTGATCCTGTATTTTCACATGGACAACTTTCTCAAAGTTAAAAAGCTTTCTAATGTTTTTGTGACTATCAAGGAAAACATAAAGTTAAGTGTCAAGGAAGATTGTAAAACTATTTCAAATATGTTTAAGGAAGTGTTGTAATTTTTTCCATAAACGTGTCTATAATACTGAATAATTGTTTTAAACATAAGTGCATTTTTTAAAAGTTTTTATTCGATATTCTGTAAGAACATTAGATGTTATCTTGATACACCTTTAAAACAAACACGTTTTGTCACAAACTTTCCTTCTTAATATGAAAATGGAAGGATAGGGAATAAGGTGGGTTTCAACATGCGAGAATCCTCGCACAGTACGCAACTATGTTATATAGTTCTACCACGATTTAAGTTACTACTTATCAGAAAACATTTTCAAACGCAAGGTTTTGCAATGCATTACACACCTATTATATATTATCCTAATATATTTGCGTGTGTAAGAGACTTCTTTTTACTAGTATTAAATAGCGCTAGTTTTTAACTCCCCGTATCTGCTCTGATTTGCGAGAGCCGTATTAACCTATCTCAATGCACATTAATTAACAGCAGCAGGACGAGATGACATAGGGAACTGTGGAATTGCACAATGTTCGTTTGAAATGGTAGGTCCACGAATTAAATTTCTGTTTGCGTCGTTCACTGATTTTATGAATCATTGGGAACGGATTACGTTCAAACGAGAATATGTATAAAGCGTTAATGTCCATGAAAATCAGATTTCATAATTAATCAGCACATTAATGCAGTAAAATGATGATGTGCAATAAAAATTGCAATCCGTAGAACTTCAAATTTTTGGAAATTTATACTAGAAAATAACTCCACTTTTCCCCTTATAATTTATTAGTAAAACGCGCAGTAATCCAGGAAAAACAATTTCAGTGAATACGATATTGAAAGGTGGGGATCACCTGTCATAAACGAGACGTGGAAATCGTTCAATGCTGTTGACATTTCAACTCAACACAATTGCGTTGGACTGTCAGGTTACCTTTTTACTTTCTCGCCTTTACTTCGTAAGAACAGAAAGTATTGTAATCGTGTGCCGGAAATGGTGAATTTGCAACGCAAAAGCTCCATTGCCAGGCTCTATTGCCAGGCTTCGCTAACGAAAACGTAGATAAATACGATTCCTACATATAGTAAATTACTTTTCCTAAGACTGTGTGGTCAGAATACATGTTTTGTGGGTCCTTGATACCGAAAAATCGATTGACAACAAAATGTCTCTCCGTACGTCGTCATATGTTGTAAAATAAATAAGAAAATAAAGAAACTGGCGCTATTCCATTTTTCGGCAAACTCTGAATTTTCGAAATTTGCATAACGATAGCAATGCAACACTAAAAGTTAGATTATATCAATACAATCTGTTCTAAAACTTCAGACGTTTAATAGTGGTTTATGCAATTAGTTTATTATGTCAAGTTTTTTTTTCATGAGTAAATCATTAAAACGCTATTTGTTTGTGTAACAGAATTCTTAATATATATGAGAATCAAACTTAATTTTACGAAAAAACTTTCTGGTGACGTCTTGGGTATTTGATATCTGTGCGAGAAAACGCTGGTTGGCTGTTCAGTTTATCTTTACCTTCCCGCGATTCTCTCGCTGCGATTGTCTGATTGATGATGAAATTATTCGTGCCGTAAAATGCTAATACGTCATTCTGCCGTAAAATGCCCCATAATGAACGATTTCTTGCAATAGAAAAAGTCATTTACATTGCTGATATACAAATCTCTGAATTTTCGAAAAGTTGGAAATAATGCTAGAAATAATGTAACTATACCGTAGTTTTAATTCTAAAAACATTTCTGCATTATTATGGTGTGAAAACAAAGTCAAATGTTGCTAGCTCTTGAAACCATTTAGTCACATTTTTTCTGCAGTACCTGCGCCAGCAACCAAACCACTTATGATTAATACAACAAGAACTTTTTCTTGGAAGATGTTTAAAAGAATGCTAGAATGTCCGGTCAATGATGAAATCCGGTTAGGTTTCCAAGAACTATTATTTTCTCCCTTCGTCCACCTTGAGACATAATTTCAAAGCAGACGAGAAGTGACTCGGGTAACCGCACAGCCCCCATTCACGTGAATCTTCGAATTCAATTCTTATGAGATTATTCACCAAGTTATCTTTCTTCATACAAGAGACTTTTATTCTTTTGAGTGTATTCTATTCATTTGAGTCTAAACTTCGGGACTTACGAAATAGAAGTTAATGGTAAGACCATTAAGCGGGCCTGATGGCCCGAGTCTCGCCACGTAAAATAAGGCATTAATTCAACTCAATTCAATTAAGTGGAGCTAAAACAGCACGTACTTTCTCGCCCGCATTTTCACGCACAATTATGTGAAAAGTACTAAACTTTTCGAAAAATTCTACGTGACCTTATTTCAAAATCTATCTTTAAGGAACAGATTTCATTAAGGGAAAAAATGTATATCTTTAATATTTTTGTTGTAGAAAGACTACGAAAAAATTGTGAACTTCAGCTATTTTTGAAAAATCAGGGTTTTAACGAACATGAGACCTGCACTATTCTCTTAAACGTGCTTTACATTACCAACAACAAAATTTAATTAAAAAACGATGGAACCATTGTTTTTTATTATTATTTTTTAATTTGAAAAATGTTCCGGATGCTTCTTGTGAAGAACCCCCAAATTAAAATATCAGTTTCAATTTCAAGAGGCATATCAATTTTGGGGAATATCGATTTTGGAGAAAATCAGCTGAACAGTTTCGCCGCTAGCGTTGTTTAAAGACGGACAGGCAGACGTTTTGCCAACATTCCATTTTCTGGTACCAAGAACCAACAAAACATGAATTCTGACTACACCACGTGATAGTAGTTTATCCCCCGCAAATTAGGAACTGCATTTATTCACAACTACATTTATTGACTTTCGTTACCAAGGCCCTGTAAATAGTTTTTTTCTGCCAAAAATTCGCCATTTTTTGCGCAGTATTACATAACAATCTCTATTCCGTAGCGAGAAAATAAAAGAATGGGATAAAATATTTAGTATTGTAATGATAATTGAATTTGAATGCAGAACAACTATGACAGAAATTTCATTTAATGGAAAAAGTAATGCATATACATTTGAGCATTAACAATTTTTTAAAATTATTTACGTCAAAACAGTTAAAAACTGTGTGTAACGTGTGGGGAGAAATTAATTTGAAGTTACATTTATTCAGAAGCACAACAAGGGGCCATCTCAGCATTTGCTCAAAGATCAGGGAAATTGGAGGAAACCCTGATACAGATGGGGGTCATTGACCCAGAAGCTGAACTACAATACTTTTTACAGGTTCTTTATAATTATACAATCCAGATGTTAATTACTACGTTAAATGTCATTGTTAAAATTAATATTACTTTCCTTCTGAGTGCTCAATTACATTCATTCCCTGGACTAGCAGCTGCTCAGGCGTACCGAAACACACTAGAAGTAAAAGGAGTTAATTACCAACAAGACAATTGGAAACTTATTTTGTTTCTTCGGAGACAACACTGAAATTCTCCAAGAGACTGCCTTGGCGCTTGCTTGCAAGCATTAATTATGTAGTGAAATGCAAACAGTCAGCGGACGGGCTTTCAATCCTTTTAGCAGAAGTACGCCTGGAAAACCTCATTACCTTTTAATAGCGTAGTACCTCCACGTCTTAGCTGCTGCAAAGACATTCTGGAATTCTTTGTAGTATGTTGTAAACATTTCACGTCTTTAAAGTTAAATGACTGTTCTTCATAAAGGAACAGACTGAAAAAATGGGTGTATCTTGGTTTAAAGATAACGTACGAATTACGAATAAAAATCTCCTACAAAATTCGTGATTAGTGATTTCAAAGTATTAGTGATTTTCAAAATATCCATTGAACGTGTTTTATCTTATCCAGAAATATCTATTTATCTGAAAATATCAATTCAAGATAATGTTGCACCACACATGAGATTGGTGACTCTTAAGGTGACAGCCGGAAATATTAATATTTAAAAGTTAACGTTTTGATTTATATTGCAAAAAAATAATTTGACAAACAGATGTAAATTATAAGTCAATTGCGAATCCTTCCTTCTGATTTTCATGAACAGGTCTAGAAAGCCTATCAGTGTTAAAACGAATATTTTAACCATTTTTATTGTGAATATAACCACGAGTGAGGGAGTAAATTTCAAACACGTTTTCCCTACGGTTACTACCACTTTTCCCAGAATTACTTCCTGACAGCGTTAAAGAATTTTTTAAAATGCTCGACCCACTGGATATTTTGGGTTTATTTCTTCTTGTTGTTGTTTTTTTGGGGGAGGGGGAAGGGGGTTATTAGGGAATATTACTTTTTAAATTTATGTTATACAAAATACTGATTTTCATAATTGGAAATGTCAAGTTGAAGTACAGTCAATGAGTATAATATGTTTAGTGCATCCAAGGGTTAATCTCCCCATCCCGTTTTAAGTTTCAAAATTCATATAATCATTATCGGTAACGTACGTTTACGTTAATGTTATTATTTTGGGTAAAAAAGTAACAAATGCGTAACCTGTAGAAATTTTTTTCAAAAAAGTTTGCATTTTGCTGTAAGTTAATTTTGTTCTCGTGTTGTCTTGTATCTTTTGGTTTATTTTTGTTCCCATGACTGATGTTTCCGAGATCGTCAACAGTTACGGCCATTAGTCTCGTTAGTGAAATGCAATTTGTATCCCGGGAAGAGGTCGCGTTCTTTCCCCTGCCGGATTGTGAGATCCGGAGCCGGGGTTTTTCCCTTCAGGTATCTCCCACCAGCAGGGCACCGCCTCAACCGGGACAAGTTCTGAGCTCCGACCGGACTCCCGGCATGTGCGGTTGTGCAGTGCACGTAGGTGTGAGTTTGAAAGAAGAAGGAGGAGGACGGGAATATCGCCCGTAGTCCGTGACCCGTTTGTTAGAAAATATCTCCTAAATACGCCTAATAGTGAACAAAAGCAACGGAAAACTACCGATCAAAGCAGCCGGATGCTAGAATTCTCTTTCAGACAATTGCTCAATTCGAACGACCTATTTAGCTAGTATTAAAAATTCGCCACCGTCGGGTCTCGTACATCTGACTTATCGTTCAGGGTCGCTGAGACAACAGTAATACTGGCTCAGGGCTGCATAACTCAGCGGGGTGGTGATTGTTTGTTGCAATTAATTGGTGTCAATATTAGAAAATTAAGTTTTATTTTATTATCTGTTTACTTCCTTGTGTACTGTTTGATATTTTTCGTACTGGTTTGTAATGATTTCTCGTGATTAATTTTGAGTTTTTAATAAATACTTCCCTACAAAAAATTGAGAGTTTTGTAAATTTTCATTTAGTAATTGAAAGTTGCCTCCGGGCAAAAAGGTTGTAACACACAAAAAGCATTTGCCTTACCAGCTTTCTTAAAACTGATTGCAACCCTAAAATCAATGGAAATTGATTTTTTCTTTAAATTAAAACAACGTTCAAAAATTAACGTTAAATTTAGTTAGCCAACACTCTCTCCAACATAGTTACAATCCATTTTGCACAGTGCTGTGTGTGATGGTTCTAATACGTGGGTTACAACCTTTTTGTCCGGAGGTATTCATTCTTTTTAAATTAAAACATTTCAGTGAGTTTTAGGATTTTCCAGTGTTTTGACGTGTACTTTTTTTTTTTAAGAAACGAGGGTGTGTTCATTCCCGCCTGCGCTCAACTATCTCACGTTGAAACGGCCAACTCACAGCCCGGATTTTTTCCCCGTCATTGGTAGCGTTGTTTTTGCGTGGAGAGCGAGTGGCCGTACGGGAGTGGAGGTCGTTATTCCCGTGTGGTGGTCTTTTTAAATTCGTGGCAGGTGCGCGATTAGGGGCGTTGGGCAAGGACGCGGCGCGCGGAAAACTCGTTTCTGCGTTTTTTCTCCGCGAGGAAGTCTATTGGCGCCGATGACGCAAGTCAAGAAGGTACTTCCTGCATTCGCTCGCCGAACCTCCGCGGCCCGGTTCAGTAGGCGGAGTCAAGCGAATCTGTCTACGTCCGTAAATAACTGCCGCCTGTGTCGCACTTCTTTAACCTGTACTTATGTTTCTAAAAAATAGAATTAGACTACAAACCTCTTTTGAAAGTAGCATAAAACATTTTAATGCAATATAATAATAATAACAATAATAATAATAACAACAATAATAATAATAACAATAATAATAAATAATAATGTCCGCCCCATGGCGCAGACGGTTGCGGCAACCGTCGTCTGCGCCGAGGAGGCTGCAGATTCGAGTCCTCCGTAGACATGGAAGTATTTCTATTGTCCCTTCACCCCTCATTGTCACCCTATCATCTCGTGATTCACACTTCAAGGCGTAACAACCTTGTCGTACTGAGGGATACAGCTGAAAAGCTGATCCCAGGAAAATTACACATCTTAATTATTTAGCGTGGTCAGTAATGGCCTATACGCCAATAATAATAATACTTAATAGTTCACCAATATTAGCGTAGTCTTTCTTTTAATCACAACTAATTTGTATTCGTCGATGACGGTAGCCGAGATCGCGATCGCAGTATTGTCGTGGCGATATCGGATCCAAAGATCGCGGGTTTGAATCCCGCCTCGGGCATGGATGTTTGTGATCATTTTTTCACCCCTCATCATCATCCTATCACTTCATTAAAGAAGGATTAATAATTCCCTGCGCGAGCAGGAGACCCTTGCCCTGAATGGGATGTGCAGTTCAGGTGGCTAAAAAAATTATATTCACATTCTAAGTTCACAGCTCATTTTCCAGCATTAATTGGCAATTTATTACCATTATCACGAAAATAACGTTAACTGTATCTTTATTCTGATTTTACAAACATGCCGTTGTTGGTGATATGCCTCACAAGAGATAAATATCACTAAACATATTTTTATCAAAACCGAGAATCTATCGCAAAAAAGTTTTCTCGAGATTCAACAAATTCTTTAAAAAAAACAAAGAACCTGAAATAAACATTTTTTTCCACAAAATGCACGCAACGCCAGCAGTAATAAGCGACCCTTCATTAAAACAAAGAAGTCGAGCAACTCCCGTGCCTACGCAGGCAGAGGGTCCCATATTTCACGGAGAACTCCACGCTTCCTTGCACAATTCGGTGTTGTGCCGCTCTGCAGTTCCCCCTTTCCGGTGTCTTTGATGTTCGCGCGGCGCCGAACCAGTTGCTGCGAAGCAGATGGGCAGCGAGTCGTCTGGGCAGCACCCTCTCCACACTTGTGGACGGCTCCCTGAAATGGCGACAGCAGCCAGGGGAGACCGATGGCACTGACGGCCACAACAAGCGCAGAGGCGACAACCACGGCGGTGGTGGTGGCAATTGCAACAATGACGGGAGTCAGCGACGACAATGGGCATGGCAACTGTGACTATATGTGTGTGGTCGTGGGTGATTATTATTATTATTATCATTATTATTATTATTATTAATATTATTATTATGTTTGCCCATCGGCTATAAATGATCACGCTACACGTATTCTCCCGAGCCCAGACTTTGTATGCTGGAGAGAGATTAACGCGTGTCGTTATAGAGGGCGACTTTTCGGCAGTATCCCTTAGTAAGACAAGGTTGTTAAACCTCGAATAATGAATTATGAGGTACGAGGATGATGAGAAGAGATTGTGGAATTTTTTAACTATTCCAGCATTCGCCTTATAACTCGAGGGAAGCCACGAAACCCCTGTCAAGATGGCCGGCCCAGGGTGCGAACCCGGACCTCCCGACTGCGAAGTCAGCGCTCTAAACACTGAGTCATTTCGCTCGGTTATTATTATTATTTTATAATTATTATTATTTTCGGGTGTGCCATCTGCTGTGATGGTTATTCCCCTAAGTGTATGTATATGTGTGTGGCGGGGACAAGGATGAGGAAGGAAATATAGCCCGTTTATTAGGGAACTGCTCCGGCAATCGCCTGATATTTATCGGAGAAATCACGGAAAACTACCCATTAGAGCAGCCGGCAGCTAGAATTATCCATTAGATAGCGGCTGAAGTCGACTCAGCTGTGCATTAGTGGCGAAAGCCGGCCTCTGTTGGGATTCCAACCCTAGGACCTCCCTGTCAGAGTCGATGTGGGCGTGGGTGATGGAGATGGCGCCGTGACGTTGGTGGCAACGGCGATGTCAACTGTGACGGC
>BOPP01000141.1:930092-953173 GCA_017312745.1 Gryllus bimaculatus
GCGCCGGCGCCGGCGATTGCGTCTCGAGTGTTGGCGTCGGCGTCGGCGTCTGGTCGTTGCCGTAGTCGTCCCCGTTTCACTTTCGTGAAGCGACGCGTCTTCTGGGCGTCGTTGGCCGGCAGGCAGAGTGGGCCCCAGAAAGAGCTTGACGGAGGAGAAAGTCGTAACAGTGCATCAACGGGCTCTTTGGGCTCTGACAAGGGCAGCACTGGGATCACCACTCAGACTTGGTGTACGATCAAAACCTTCTCCCTGCCCCTCTAAAATGAGGGCATTTTTATGGTGCCAGATAAAAAGGAATTTTTGAGACTTTTCATTAATATCATTTTTTTATTAGGGTTTTAAATAATTTACAAAATCACGTAAAAATATGTAAATAAAAACACGGTTTTTGGCACTGAAAAATTTATTTCTGTTGAATACACAGTACTGAAATCAACACTTCCTACAGAAGGTTTCTTCCCTTTTTTTCGTCTTCCGAAATGACGTTAATACATATTATTATCAATTAATACGAGAGAAACTTCACATTGAATCTTTCAATTTGCAGCAGTAAAAAGCTTGATCACCATCAAATAATAGTAAAACTTTCTCGGTAAAAAAGAACTATCATTTGCGCACATATATTTGTTGACGATAATTTTACCAAACTTGCAGATAATTTGTAGAATGAATCAAATGGATCAATATACTAACAGTTCATCCTCCACAAATTAGAGATGCAGGTCTCTTATCTAAAAGAGAGTTTACAAATGTCATTGGCATTTGATTTTTTACGATGTTCGTACTGTACGGATATTTGCCAAATAAATATTTTCCAAGTCTTCATTTCTCCGTAGAACGTGATTACACACTGCAAAGACATAAAAACAGAATAGCGAATCAGTCGGACACTGTCAGTGACAATAATCTTTAATGCCACTATCTGTAAATGAATAGATATGCGCCTCACGTGTTACATAAACTAGGACATACAGTTCGCCGAAATATACATGCACGCGTCTTTTGATAGTAGCTTATGTTACATTACACAGATTGCTTTAAGTTGCGGATATTGTTAACGCACGGCGAAACCACAAAAAGCATTTACTAACACAATGTGCCAGTGGTTGCATAAACTCTTTACACACAATGCTGCATTATGTCTTATTACACCACGTTCACTACTTTCACGAATTATTTTCTCATAATTCGCAATTGAAAGGCGAGAAGTACAACAATAGCGACTTTCCCGCGGCGTATAACGTGCAGTACATTATACTAAGAGGGGGGAAAAGGATTGGTTTTTAGAGGCATGCATAATCGTTTCGAATTTGCTACGAGAAGATTCAAGGAGGAGAGGTCCGATGGAGAATGAAAACGCCGAATCTCTTATCACGAACGCAGGTAGAATGATAAGATAGAATTGGGGGAAGGGAGTTCCGGGCTCTGTTCGAACCGCGCGTCTTAGTGTTAGAAAAAATCTGGCTCGCGTTTCCCTGCTTGAGTAAACTCGTCTATTGCTGAGAGACGCAGGACTATGATACGAAAATAGCCCACGGCCCAGGTGCTTCAAATATCATAGGGATGTTTTTCCAATTTTTAAAGTAAAGTCTTATAAAACAAATACATGAAATATGTATTTACTCGCCGAGTACCAGACACCGAGCATCGAATTTACACCGGATGCGATGCAGGAAGTTATACCGCTCCTTCTCCATTTTAAAATACTAATGTGGTTAGAATAGTACACTTCGCGTGCACGTGTCGCACTAATTCGTTGTTGTTTGTATTGTATTGCACTGATTACGCATTGTGGCATGGATTGTTAGTGGTTTCGGAATCCATTCTGCTGCTAGTGAAATAATACGATTTCTATTTAAACCAGTTAAAGGTCACTGGTCAGAGCTTCTCATCAGTGGACCGAGACGCGTTGAATGCCACATCGATTTCCTCGAAATGTGGCTCGGAAGAGGTCAATGGATATACCCAGTTACTCGATGTGTAAGATTAATCAATTATCCCCCCCCCCCAAAAAAATTAACGGGTGCCAAAAAAACGACTAAAATGCATTTCATATAATAATGTGCTTTGCTGTCGCCAAGTTCTGGTTCTCGGTGAATATAATTTAAAATATCACTAACTTTTGTATCCTTCTTCTATATAAATAAAATTGAAACTGATCGGAAGCGTCTTCGGGCTAGGAAATTTTCGCCTTCACTCTGCTGGATGCGGTAATCAGTTTTTCTGTAGAAAATTAATACAAACTTTACTTGTGAATAGGTTTCTGGGCTGAAGCTCCTTGCGCCCCTTTCCCCTCTCCTTGGCTGCGCCACTCATTTTTACCACAGTACATTTATCGGATTAATGCTTGACTCCGCCCCCCACCTCCTCGCCTCAAACTTACAACTTAAAATTCCATGATTGTTCAAGGAGGAGGAAGGGCAGTTGCCCTCAGGGGAAACGCCCGACTGCATCCCACAGTAAATTTTCCCTCACCCCCGCTTCCCAACTAATCTCCTTTCACTTTTCGATACCTGAGAAGGCATAGCTCGAATGCCCCCCGTTTCTTTCATCTAGTGTTTTGGAAGGAGCACAGTTTTTAGTTGGGTTTCCATTCATAAGTAGACTAGCACAAGATGATGTTCTCGCACCAGTCCAGAGAAAATCTCAAACACAGGTGAACATGGGAGAATCTTCGAGATTGTGTATGTTAAGTCTGTGATGTAAGATTCTAATGATAGATAATTTCGTGGTTTGTTTCCACAAACTCTTAAGCTGTGATTTCGAACGTTGTTACTGATAGTGGTCTAAATGGGCGTGCAAATGTTTTTTGAAAACCAAGACAGAAGTGGATAAATTGTAATCGATTACTGTAATTGTAAGCAGACCACCGTAAACGTAGACATAGATCCTTACTCAGAGAAACAAAGTGGAGCAGGATGTAGTCGTGCTATGCCTTTTTGGGAAGGTAGGTTTGAGGTTTAGAAAAAGTTGACCGTGGAATGCAACCAGTATATGTTAGGGATGCGACATCAATGTCGATGTTTTCAAAACATCAATGTTTCTACAAAAGAAATCTATGCTTTAAACATCTAAATATTGAAGCCGATGTTTGTCCTCAATGTTTTGTTCGTGGATAAGAAATTCCCATGGTCTTGAATGTTTAAAAATTAAAATATGAAATAATAACCTATGTTGCCACTGTCTGTTTATGAGTATGAACCGAACGAACGCGGTCTGTGCTACCTTCATGGAGCAGATTATCCCTCGCCCCAGATGATCCCTGATGCGTTGGTAATTCCTTCTTCTTTCTCCATACTTCGAATAGGGAAAAGAGATTTTGAACTTTATTTTCAGTTACATTTTAATTATAAATTAATAAACACGGTCACTGTCCAATTAAATTTTGTTATACCCGAATTTCATGTTAGAGGTTACTAAGCCAGCTTTAAAATATCGATATTTTAAAACATCGATGGTTTTTAGTCAACTTATGGTCCACAGGGAGGGAAATGGGGGAAATTCCCCTCCCCTAAAAATTTTCAGTAACTATTAATTGTAAATTGTCACGAAACTTACAAGCAAAACTATTTTCAAATAATTATTAAAACGAATATAAATCGTATCGCATCATGCCTGAGTGTAGCCTGCGACATTTTATATAATCTGTAATTTGACACATTCGACCAAAACATATTCAATTTCCCCTCCCAAAATTTATCCCGGTTTGTTTTAACTTTGATCATGGATGTTTGGAAATATCGACGTTTCGTTGTGAATGCCGCATCACAATACTTCCATTTTTCTGGAATGGCCGACGACATTAGATCATTATAGTTAAAATGAATCTTTTTGACAGTGGTAAGCACATTTCTGTAGCCACGAGCCCCGTTGAGAAGGTCGTTCGCGTATTAATTAAAAATATACATCCTAGAATCGTTTTGAAGATTCATTTTACAAGGCAGGAGATGCTACAATGACCGAATGTCATCGGCCAGTACAGGAAATCGGAGTTTTCCTCGGAGGATTCCTCTTAGCGGCGCGTTGGGCGCGTGCGGCGGGCGGGCGCTGCCGCCTCCGTAGGTGCTGGGGGCGTGGAGGGGGGAGGGGAGGGGGCCATCCGGCGCGCCGGGGCGTGCGCCTCCCACGCCGAGCGCGGGGGCGCGGCGGCCGCCGCCAAGGGGGTTTGGGGTTTTCCCCCGGGCGTGGCAACAGGCCGGTCGCGGCGGCGGCGAAGGCGGCGCCGCGCGCCGGGGCCGCTCGGGCCGGCCTCGAGACGAACGCGACGCCTCCCCGCCGCCTCGTTTGGCCTCTTCTTCATACCCCTGCGGCCCACGCACTGGCAGTTCTCCGAATTCAGAATCAAAACTTAAGGAGCAAGGGAATCGATTAGCGAATAGGTGAACCCCTTGCAATTACATCGCACAAAATGAACTGGGGTGCTTATAGTGAACGTCTGCCCCGTTCAGGAAGAGAGAGAACACGTACCACCACGATGCAAAGCAATCATCCATTCCATGTCCTACCAACAGAATATTATAAGATTTTGCCAGAATACTAATATCTTCAATAAAATATAAGTGAATTCCTGTACAAGTTAACATACAAGTTTCAAGTACTACCCAAGACTGGGTGCCAAGTTATGAATTATTATAATAATAATCTCACTGCTATTGTAATGTACTGTACTGTACATTTAACCAATATTAAATCAAATATTGAATATATAAAATATTGAAGAACCTTCGGTTGATGCGACTACAATAAATTTTTAAAAAAAGAACTGGAAATGTTACAAGAGAAAAGAACAACAAATGCACTGTAAAGGGAATAAAAATCCCAGGGATATTGTTTCATGTCAATCGGTATTTATCCTCCACGACAAATGAAATGTAAGTTTCCAAATTCTAAAACAATACAACTATCTGTCTCCGTCGACATCTCACTACATTCACTATTCATGGTTGAACACGTGTGTCATTACGTACACCCTTGTGTATAAGGGTGAACATATTCGCACACGTGCAAGGAAAAAAACTCTTCTGTTTTGTCTAATGAGGGTTTTATAGAAATATAGGTAACAAGTTTATTGAATCAAAGCATTATAGGCTTCAATTATTAATAAATGATCGAGGAAGGCACGCCAAATATTAACAATGTTGTGTATAATAGTTTTTATCTTATTTGATTAAAACTTTCTTTTATCTAGATTGCTCTGTATTCGCATTAATATTGCCCAAGGGTGTGTTTTATGTTTACCGGAATCTGAACATGTACGCTCCACTGGACTTCCGCTATCCGCTAAAACGTAAAAACAGAATTCATCATACATATTTGTAAACATAGAATGTTTTTTGCAAAGGGCGATATGAATCAAACGATTGTTGCACATTACCTTTGTAAACATTCATTAGTCTTTGCATTTAGAAGAACAATCTTCGATCGTAACAAGCAATCTATCTTCGTTTCGGTAACTATAATCTCACAACAAGGAATGCATTTCATACATCAGTTGCAACTCGCAAAAGAAAACGACCAAGGCCAAACATACACCAACTACACACAGGCTACTTAATGTAATGTTCTTCAATACGACGTGATAAATGTCAAATTAGCTTTCATTCTATTAATTTTAAGATATTAAAATTTAGTGTTATAATGTGAACACTAAATTATTAACCACTAATAAAAGGAAGAGTCACATGACTGTCTTTTATTCAAAGAAAAAATCGCGAAATCTGTTGAGTACAGAGCTCAAACTATTTTACTAAATTAAATCCCTAAGTGTTTTAAATACTCAGTTACGCGATAGCTTAAAATTAGTTGTTGCTGATAATATGTCCTTATTTTATAGACGTTCTCCATGGCGACGTTGAAACGTGACACTTGCATCAGCTGTCTCGTGATTAATTGGCCACGGAGTACACACACACACACACACACACACACACAATATTTTGGGTAGAAAGGGCAACTAATTTCACTTGTACCCCTTCAAGATTGTTCTTAATTGTCCATTGCCAATGGATAATCCATGTTCCGGATGTTTTTTTCGTAATACAACTGATGTGTTGCGTATGTCACTCAAAATATTCTTTGAAATCATTGCCATAGTTTTCCATAGTAGATGTGAGCGCCACTGAAGTAAATAATTTAAAGCAGTAAAGAGGATGTCGTGTGAGCAACACTTACAGAGAATGGGCGACCCCCCTTTAAATGATCGAGTGATAACTCTTCGTCTATTCACTTGAGGACAAGCGCTGTTTTGAATAAGAATCAGTTCCTTAAGGAACAGGAACTCGTTTTAAGTGTCCCCTGTGGATTCGGCCCTTAATGCACGACGTGTCGGGCCGGGCAAAAGTCCTCAGACAACCATGTTCTACGCTTCACGCAGATAGCCTACGTGAGGTACGGGAGCTCAGTTAAGTCCAGACAACGATGATTTCATCAGGGGTAAACAGTGTAAAACAGTTGAGTTGAAGACGGTTATTAGATGGGCTACAGCACTAGGTGATAACGCCACGTGTGTTCAGTGAGTATAGTTCGTGGTCATGTGATTGCACTTTGAGACATCACTAAAAATAATATAGCCGTAATTTATACACACCCATGAGCGATCCACAATTAATTCTCTTTAGAGAAATTAAAAGTAAGGCCATTTTCGTGGCAGATAACGCCTCACAATCATCAAATATAGATCTCGCCCTTTCCCTTGAAGGCACAATTTTTTAATCAAATAATAACGTGTATAATGTCATTTTGATTTGAATAGAAGTTTCGAAAAGCGCTTTTCCGGAAATATACTCGTAGCAACATACATTGTGTTTATGCGAACATTCTTTAGATGGCTGAATAACATGATTCTGGATAGAGTCGCGAGAACCTCAGCCTAGGGATGCGACTTCGATATCGATGTTTTCAAAATAGCAGTGTTTTAAATGTTTAAATTCGCTGTTTTTTGGATCGATTTTTGTGCTCGATGTTTTTTTTTTCCCCATCATTTACGATGCTTAGTTTATGTATGAAATATGTCCATAATAACAATTTTGTAAAAGTTAAAACATGAGATAATAACTTACGTTACCAGTGACAGTTCGTGTGGTCGAACGTCTTTCGTACTGAACGCTGTTTTATACTACTCTCATCAAGCAGCCTATCTCTCCACCGAGAGGTCACCCCTGGTATTTCCTAGGCTTTCCTCGTATCCCGTATGCTGAGAACCGATCAACGCATGGGCAGTAGGCGTCCAACCTGTCCCGCAACCTTCTTCGGCGAAAAGCTCACTTTGGTTCATTTTATTATTATTATTATTATTATTATTATTATTATTATTATTATTATTATTATTATTATTATTATTATAAGTTAAATTTTAATTATAAATTATTAAACATGTCGTCTGTCAAATTACATTCTCCCCCGTACAAATGTAAATGTTAGAGGTTACTAAACCAGAAATCATCGATGTTTATATACGTTGATGTAGTTGGGCAATGTATTATTATCATCATCGATGTTTCAGTTTTAAACATCAATATTTTGTTTTCGATGTCGCAGTCGTATCTCAGCCCCAGCACACGTTAGATCGTGAAATGAATACAAATCGTTTCTCCGCGTTACTCACACCGACCACGCCCCCAAAATACCATTTGACTAAAAGGAGCGCCGAAACAACCAGTCACGTGACCGAAGCGGGTGTATCTCTCCTTGGCGAGGCCGCAGCCCGCTATGCTGTGGATCCGGAGGGGAAGGGGCTACGCCCCCTACCCCAGAAGGACTAGAGTTTTCGTGTTCCTTCCTTTATTTGGCAAAACTAATTTCAATATTTTTTATGTTCGAATTATTTAATTAGTGTTAAACAATAATATTGTATAGTATCATAACTACAGTACAGTACAAATTTATGTACTGTTGATTGATTACATTATACACTTCTTTGTTAGTATAAAACGTATTGAATATAAAAAACATATTTGATATATGTCTTGCATATTATTTTAAATATTACACAATATAATAACAATTTAAGTTTAGTCATTTAACGAAAAGTCGCCCCCCCCCCCTCCTGAATGATTGGCCGTTCCGCGCCCTTGCTCTGGCGGGCCAGACTCATTTCTGGCAGGCGAGGGCGGCCTGCACCGCGGACGGCGCGGCCGCGCGCCGCGGAGGGGCGCGACGGGGCGCGCGCGGGCGCGGCGCGCGCGCGGCGACGGCAGCGCGGCGCTTAGCATTGACAAAGGGCCCGCCCGCGAGCCCAGCTGGCCAGCAAGGCCAGCGCCGGAACTGGGTTACCCCGCGGCCGGAGACTTCGGCCGCCGAGATACAAAGACTGGCGCATTCCTTTTGCGCCTCTGCCCGAGCCGATCCCGCCATTTTGTACCCGGCTGTCAGGGGAGTTCGAAGCCTGCGGTGCGGTGGGGGTTGGGGGGAGCGAATAGGAAGTAATTCTGGTTTCCGGGCATGCCAGCTTCTTTAGTCTCAGTTCCGTAGCTTCGCGTCATAGCTGAGTGGTGGCGGTGCTCCTTTATCCGTTGAAGTGTGAGATCCGGTGTCGATCTAACGTCAGCTGGAGGGGTTACGTAGGCAGGGTGGCACCGCCCCAACGAGGATAAGCTCGAAGCTTCCTACTGGTCATAGTGTGTTGTAGTGTCTGTCTAGTTGTATTTATTTGAACATTGTAGATACAAATTTAATCATTCCTCTATTAAAAGTTTTGCAATATACTGGCAGAATCAAAAAATCACATTAAAGAAATTGCAAAACTTTCGGAATGTGATTTTTTTAGTTAGCGTAAGAAACAATTCAATAATTCACATCTCGAAGCAAGCTATTTATAACAGACCCACTAATCTGCCTTAGGTCTATTAATAAACTAATTTATATTCTGTATTGTGGATAGGTAGACATGGGAATGTTTGTGGGTACAGTTCACAGGCAATTGATTATTGACAAATTTACGCCAGAAACCACATTTTAATTATTCATCACATAAATAATTAAAAAATGAAAACACTGTTTCGTAACATCACCCCTGATTGTTTCTCTTTATTAACGCTGTCCCTTGGAGAAAATTGTCAATTCACGCTCGGTTCGGTGATGACGTAATAGTCTAAATGTAGCACAAGTTCTGAATACAAAACGGTTTCATAGTAGCGTTTTAGTCATAGGGATAAACAAGAGAGTCTGGCTCAATTATGGCGCGGAAAACAAACGATCACTAACGATCTCTCTATGCTTCTAACTTTCTTTGGGATAAATGTTCGTAGTTGCCTGTATCCTGAAAGGTCTGGTCGACATCGCCGTTTTGGGTACAATCTTCTAAAAGAACCTTTACACGCTGGAGATATGTGACAGTTTTTTTACCCGACAGTGCTTCTACGTCTCATGAACAACCGTGCCGTGATGTGTCACAAAAGGCTGACATGTCGCGGGCAGAGCGAGCACCCACAGACTAGCGCTCGGCAAAGAGCAAGCAACTCAACCCCTCCTCGCGATTCGGCACTCGGCGTATGCCGCCTTCGGTTGGGGGACCAGCTCCCTGTACCCTCCCCCATACCAGCTTTCTTAAAACTGATTTGCAACCCTAAAATCATTGGAAATTGATTTTTTCTTTAAATTAAAATAAACCGTCAAAAATTAACGTTAAATTTAGTAAAGCCAACACTCTCTCCAACATAGTTACTATCCATTTTTGCACAGTGCCTGTGTGTGATGGTTCTAATACGTGGGTTTACAAAACCTTTTTTGCCGAAGGTATTCATTTTTTTTTTTAAATATAAAAACATATTCAGTGAGTTTTTTAGGATTTTCCAGTGTTTTGAGCGTGTATTTTTTTAAGAAACGCCGGGTGTGTTCATTCCCGCCTTGCGCTTCAACTTCACACGTTGAAACGGTCCAACTCACAGCCCGATTTTTTTCCCCGTCATTTGTAGCCGTTGTTTTGGCGTGGAGAGCGAGTGACCGTACGGGAGTGGAGGCACGCGTCGTTATCCCGTGTGGTGTTCTTTTTAAATTTTCGTGGCAGCGAATGGCGCACATTAAAAGGGGCGTTGGGCAGGGGGACGCGGCGCGCGGAAAACTCGTTTTGCGTTTTTTCTGTCGCGAGGAAGTTCTCATTGGGCGCGATGGACGCCAAGTCAAGAAGCGTACTTCCTGCATTCGCTCGCCGAACCTCGCGGCCCCGTTCAGTAGGCGCCGAGTCAGCGAATCTGTCTACGTCCGTAAATAAACTGCCGCCTGTGTCGCACTTCTTTAACCTGTGACTTAATGTTTTCTAAAAAATGAATTAGATTTAACAAATCTCTTTTGAAAAGTAGCATAAAATATTTTTAATGCATATAATAAAATAGATAACAATAATAATAATATCAATAATAATAATAACAATAATAATATACAATAATAATTAATAACAAATAATAATTATCAATAATAATAATCAACAATAATAATATCAATAATTAATATATCAATAATAATAATATCAATAATAATAACAATAATGAATAATAATTAACAATAATAATAATAATGTCCGCCCAATGGCGCAGACGGTTGCAGCAACCGTCGTCTTGCGCCGAGGGAGGCTGCAGATTCGAGTCCTTCGTAGACATGGAGTATTTGTTATTGTCCCTTCACCCCTCATTGTCACCCTATTATCTCGTAATTCACACTTCAAAGGCGTAACAACCTTGTCGTACTGAGGCGATACAGCTGAAAAAGCTGATCCCGGAAAATTACACATCTTAATTATTTAGCGTGGTCCAGTAATAACCTTATACGCCAATAATAATAATACTAATTAGTTCACCAATATTAGCGTAGTCTTTCTGTTTAATCCAACAATTTGGGATTCGTCGAGTTGACGGCTAGCCGAGATCGCGATCGCCCCGTATTGTCGTTTGGCGATATCGGATCCAAAGGATCGCGGTTTGAATACCCGCCTCGGGCATGGATGTTTTGATCTCATTTTTTTCACCCCTCATTCATCATCCTATCACTTCATTAAGAAGGATTTAATAATTCCCTTGCGCGAGCAGGGACCCTTGCCCTGAATGGTATGCTGCAGTGTCAGGTGGCTAAAAAAAATTATATTCACATTCTTAAGTTCACAGCTCATTTCCAGCATTAATTCGGCCAATTTATTACCATTATCACGAAAATAACGTTAACTGTATCTTATATTCTGATTTTACAAACATGCCGTTTGTTGGTGATATGCCTCACAAGAGATAAATATCACTAAACATATTTTTTTATCAAAACCGAGAATCTATCGCAAAAAAGTTTTCTCCGAGATTCAACAAATTTCTTTTAAAAAAACAAAGAAACCTGAAATAAACATTTTTTCCACAAAAATGCACGCAACGCCAGCAGTAATAAGCGACCCTTCATTAAACAAAAGAAGTCGAGCAACCCTCCCGTGCCTACCCAGGCAGAGGCCGTCCCATATTTCACGGAGAACTCACGCTTCCTTGCACAATTCGGTGTTGTGCCGCTCTGCAGTATCCCCTTTCCGGTGGTCTTTTGAATGTTCGCGCGGCGCCCGAAACCAGTTTGCTTGCGAAGCAGATGTGGCGCAAGCGAGTCGTTCTGCGGCAGCAACCCTCTCCACCACCTGTAGACTGGCTCCCTGAAAATGGCGACAGCCAGCCAGGGCAGAGCGCATGGCACTGATGGCCACCAACAAGCGCCAGAAGCGACAACCACGGCGGGTGGTGCTGGCAATTGCCCAACAATGACGGGAGTCAGCGACGACACATGGGCATTGGCAACCTGTGACTATATGTGCATTTGTGGTCGCTGGTGTGAGTTATTATTATATTATTATTATTTTATTATTATTATTATATTATTATTATTATTATTATTATTACATTATTCACAGCATCTTACGGCGTCCGGTATGTCAACCCACACACAGTATGTACCAGGTTTGTGGTTGCTTTACTGAGTTCAGATGGCTTCTGACAATACGCGCATGTATTCAAAATTGACGCGGTCACATGTATTAATTATAGTATTTATTATTATTATTATTATTATTGATTATTATTAATTATTTTAATTATTAATATTATTATTATTATTAATATTTATTATTATTATTTAATATATTATTATATTAATATTATGTTATTATTAATATTATTATTATATTAATATTATTAGTTTGCCCATCGGCCTATAAAATGATCACCGCTTACACGTATTTCTCCGAGCCCAGACTTTGTATGTGGAGCAGAGATTAACGCGTGGCGTTTATAAAGAGGGCGACTTTTCGGCAGTATCCCCTTAGTAAGACCAAGGTTGTTAAACCTGAATAATCAATTATGAGTACGAGGATGATGAGAAGAGCATTGTGTATTTTTAACTATTCCAGCATTCGCCTTAAAAACTCGAGGAAAAACCACGAAAAACCCGCGTCCAATATGCCGCCGGTCCAGAGTTCCAAACCCGGCACCCTCCCGACTGCGAAGTCAGCGCTCTAAAACACTGAGTCACTTCCGCTCCGGTTTATTATTATTATTTTATTAATTATATTATGTTCGGGTGTGGCCATCTGCCCTTGATGGTCTATTCCCCTAAGTGTATGTATATGTGTGTGCGCGCGGGACAAGATGAGGAAGGGAAATATAGCCCGTTTATTAGGGAAACTGCTCCGGCAATCGCCTGATATTTATCGGAGAAATCACGGAAAACTACCCATATAGACAGCCGACAGCTAAGAATTATCCTTTAGATAGCGGGCTGAAGTCGACTCAGCTGTGTATTAGTAGGCGAAAGCCGGCCTCTGTTGGGATTCCAAACCCTAGGACCCTCCCTGTCAGAGTCGATTGGCGCCGTTGGAGTGATGGCCTAAAGGAGATGGCGCCGTGACGTTGGTGCCCAACGCGATGTCAACCTGTGACGGCGAGTGGCGCCGGGCCCGCCGGCGCGGCCGATTGCGTCTTCGAGTGTTGGCGTCAAGGCGTCGGCGTCGGTCTGTTGCCGTTAGTCTCCCCGTTTCACTTTCGTGAAAGCGACGCGATCTTCTGGGCGTTCTTGGCCGCAGCGGAGAGGCCCCCGAAGAAGCTTGTTGACGGAGGAGAAAGTCGTAACAGTGCATCAACGGGCTCTTGGCTCTGGGACAAGGGACAGCACTGGATCCACACTTCAGACTTGGTGTACGATCAAAACCTTCTCCCTGGCCCCCTCCTAAAATGAGCGCATTTTTATGGTGCCAGATAAAAAAGAATTTTTGAGACTTTTTCATTAATATCCATTTTTATTAGGTTTAAATAATTTACCAAAATCACGTTTTAAAAATATGGAATTAAAAAACACGGTTTTGCGGCACTGAATAATTTATTTCTGTTGAATACACAGTACTGAAATCAACACTTCCTACAGAAGGTTTCTTCCCTTTTTTTCGTTTCTCCGAAATGACGTTAATACATATTACTTATCAATTATACGCAGAGAAACTTCACATTGAATTCTTTCAATTTGCAGGCAGTAAAAAGCTTGATCACCATCAAATAATAGTAAAACTTTCTCCCGGTAAAAAAAGAAAACTATCATTTGCGCACATATATTTGTTGACGATAATTTTACAAACTTGCAGATAATTTGTAGGAATTGAATCCAAAATGATCAATATACTAACAGTTCATCCTCCACAATTTAGAGAGATCCAGGTCTCTTATCTAAAAGAAAGTTTACAAATGTCTTTGGCATTTGATTTTTTACGCATGTTCGTTACTGTACGGATATTTGCCAAATAAATATTTCCAAGTCTTCATTTCTCCGTAGAACGTTATTACACACTGCGAAGAACATAAAAACAGAGAATAGCGATCAGGTCAGACACTGTCAGTGTCAGTAATCTTTAATGCCACTATCTGTAAATAAATAAATCTGTAATATGAGTACGATTATGCGCCTCACGTGTTACATAAACTAGGACATACAGAGCCGGCCGAAATATTACATGCACCGCGACTTATGACGTAGCTTATGGTTACATCACAGCATTGTTTTTAAAGTGGCGGATATTGGTTAACGCACGCGAACCGCAAAAGACTTGACTAACACAAGGCCCAGTGGTTGCAATAAAACTCTTTACACACAACTGCTGCATTATGTCTTATTACACCACGTTTCACTACTTTCACGAATTATTTTCTCATAATTCGCCAATTGAAGGCGAAAGCTACAACAATTAGCGACTTTCCCGCGCGTATAAACGTGCAGTACATTATACTAAGAGGGAAAAAAAGGTTTGGTTTTTAGGAGGCAATGCATAATTCGTTTCGAATTTGCTACGAGAAGATCGCTACGAGTAAGCGTCGATGGGAGAATGAAAACGCCGAATCTCTTATCACGAACGCAGTAGCAATGATAGATAGAATGTGGGGGAAGGGAGTTCCGGCTCTGTTCGAACCGCGCGTCTTAGTGCTTAGAAAAAATCTGCTCGCGTTTCCCTGCTTGAGTTACAAACTCGTCCTATTGCTGAGAAAGACGGCAGGACTATTGATACGAAAATAGCCACGGCCCAGTGCTTCAAATATCATAGGGATGTTTTTCCAATTTTTAAGTAAAGTCTTATAAAACAAAATACTGAAAAATAGTATTACTCGCCGAGTTACCAGACACTGAGCATCGAATTTACACCCGGATGCGATTGCAGGAAGTTATACCGCTCCTTCTCCATTTTAAAAATCTAATGTGGTTAGAATAGTACACTTCGCGTGCACGTGTCGCACTAATTCGTTTGTTGTATTGTATTGTATTGCACTGATTACGCATTGTGGCATGGATTGTTAGTGGTTTCGGAATCCATTCTGCTGCTAGTGAAATATACGATTTCATTAAAACCAGGTTAAGGCACTTCGTCAGAGCTTCTCATCAGTGACCGAGACGCGTTGAATGCCACATCGATTTCTCGAAATTGGCTCGGAAGCCAGGGTCAATGGATATACCCAGTTACTCGATGTCGTAAGATTAATTCAATTTATCCCCCCCCCCCCAAAAAATTAACGGATGCAAAAAAAACGAACTTAAAAAATGGCATTTTCATAGTAATAATGTGCCTTTGCTGGTCGCCAAGTTTCTGGTTCTCGGTGGAATATTAAATTTAAAATATCACTAACTTTTGTATCCTTCTCTATATAAATAAAATATGAAAACTGATCGGAAAAAGCGTCTTCGGGCTAGGGAAAATTTTTCGCCTTCACTCTGTGGATGCGGTAATCAGTGTTTTCTGTAGAAAGATTAATACCAAACTTTACTTGTGAATAGGTTTCTGGCTGAAGCTCCTTGCGCCCCTATTCCCCTCTCCTTGGCTGCGCACTCATTTTTACCCACATACATTTATCGGATTAATGCTTGAACTCCGCCCCCCACCTCTCGCCTCAAACTTACCAACTTAAAATTTCCATGTATTGTTCAAGAGGAGGAAGGGCAGTTGCCCTCAGGGAAACGCCCTCCGACTGGCAATCCCCCACAGTAAATTTTGCCCTCACCCCCCGCTTCCCAACTAATCTCCTTTCACTTTTCGAACCTGAAGAAGGATAGCTCCAGAATGCCCCCGTTTCTGATATCTAGTTGTTTGGAAGGAGCACAGTTTTAGTTGCGGTTTCCATTCATTAAGTAGACTAGCCACAAGATGATGTTCTCGCACCCAGTCCAGAGAAAATCTCAAAACCACAGGTGAACATGGAGAATCTTCGAGATTGTGTATGTTTAAGTCTGTGATGTAAGATGTCTAATGATAGATTAATTTCGTGTGGTTTGTTTCCACAAACTCTTAAGCTGTGATTTCGAACGTTTGTTACTGATAGTGCGTCTAAATGGTGGCGTGCAAATGTTTTTTGAAAACCAGACAGAAGTGGATAAATTGTAATTCGATTACTGCTAATTGTAAGCAGAACCACCGTAAACGTAGACAGAATCCTACTCTGAGAACAAAGTGCCGAACCAGAATGTAGTCCGTGCTATTGCCTTTTTTGGCAAGGTAGGTAAGGGCCGTTAGAAACTGTTGACCGTGGAATGCCAACCATATATGTTAGGGACTGCGACATCAATGTCGATGTTTCAAACATCCAAGTTTCCTACAAAAAAATTCTATGCTTTAAACCATCTAAATATTGAAAGCGATGTTTTGATCCTCAATGTTTTGTCGTGGATAAGAAATTTCCCATAGTCATTGAATGTTTAAAAATTAAATATGAAATAATAACCGTATGTTGCCACTGTCTGTTGTTATGCAGTATGAACCGAACGAACGCGGTCTGTGCTACCTTCATGGAGCAGGATTTATCCTCGCCCCAGATTCATTCCCTTGATCCGTGGTATAATCCTTCTTCTTTCTCCATAACTTCGAATAGGGAAAAGAGATTTTTGAACTTTATTTTTCAGTTACATTTTAATTAATAAATTTAATAAACCGCGTCACTGTCCAATAAATTTTGTTATATTAACCCCGAATTCATTTGTAAGGTACTAATCCAGCTTTAAAATATCGATATTTTAAAACATCGATGGTTTTGGTCAAAAACTTATGCTCAACAGCAGGAAATGGGGGAAATTCCCCTCCACCTAAAATTTTCAGCTAAACTATTAATGTAAATTGTCAACGAACTACAAGCAAACTATTTTCGAATAATTATTAAAACGGAATATAAATCGTATCGCATCATGCCTGAGTGTAGCCTGCGACATTTTATATAATCTGTAATTTGACACATTCGACCAAAACATATTCAATTTCCCTCCCAAAATTATCCCGGTGTGTTTAACTTTGATCATGGTATGTTTTTGGAATATCGAACGTTTTCAGTTGTGAATTGCCGCATTCACCAATACTTCCATTTTTCTGGAATGGCCGACGACATTAGATCATTATAGTTAAAATTGAATCTTTTTGACAGTGGTAAGGCACATTCATGTAGCCACGAGCCCCGTTGAGAAGTCGATTCGCGTTATTAATTAAAAATATACATCTGTTAGAATCGTTTTGCAAGATTCATTTCACAAGGCAGGCAGATGAACAATAGACCCGGAATGTCATCGCGACAGTACAGGAAATCGGAGTTACCTCGGAGGATTCCTCTTAGCGGCGATCGCGTTGCGCGCGTTGCGGGGGCGGGCGGCTGCCCGCCTCCGTAGGTGCTGGGGCGTGGAGGGGGGAGGGGAGGGGCCATCCGGCGCGCGGCGGGCGTGCGCCTCCCACGCCGAGGCGGGGGCGCGGACGGCCGCCGCCAGGGGGGGTTTGGGGGTTTTTTTTTCCCCCCGGGCGTGGCAACAGCCGCGTCGCGGCGGCGGCGAAGGCGGCGCCGCCGCCGCGGGCCGCTCGCGCCGGGCCTCGAGAACGACGCGACGCCTCCCCGCCGCCTCGTGTTGGCGCCTCTTCTTCAATACCCCCATGGCGCCCACGCACTGGCAGTTTTTCTCCCGAATTCAGAATCAAAACTTAAGGAGCAAGGGAATCGCATTAGCGAAAAGGCTGAACCCCTTTGCAATTACAATCGCACAAAATGAACTGGGGTGCTTATAGTGGAACGTCTGCCCCGTTCAGGAAGAGAGAGAACACGTACCACCACGATTGCAAAGCAATCATCCATTCCATGTCCTACCAACAGAATATTATAAGATTTTGGCCAGAAACTAATATCTTCAATAAAATATAAGTGAATTCCTGTACAAGGTTAACATACAAGTTTCAAGTACTACCCAAGACTGGCGTGCCAAAGTTATGGATTATTATAATAATAATCTCACTTCTATTGTAATGTACTGTACTGTACATTTAACCAATATTAAATCAAATATTGAATATATTTAAAAATATTGAAGAACCTTCGGTTGATGCGGACTACAATAAATTTTAAAAAAAGAACTGGAAAGTGTTACAAGAGAAAAAACCAACAAATGCACCTGTAAGGGAATAAAAATCCCAGGATATTGTTTCATGTCAATCGGTTATTTATCCTCCACGACAAATGAAATGTAAGTTTCCAAATTTCTAAACCAATACAACTATCTGTCTCCGTCGACATCTCACTACATTCACTATTCATGCGTTGAACACGTGTGTCATTACGTACACCCTTGTGTATAAGGACGCCGTGACATATTGCACCACGTGCAAGGAAAAAAAACTTCTTTGTTTTGTCTAATGAGTTTTTATAGAAATATAGGTAACAAGTTTATTGAATCAAAAGTCATTTATAGGCTTCAATCTCATTTAATAAAGATGATCGAGGAAGGCACGCCAAATATTAACCAATGTTGTGGTATAATAGTTTTTTATCTTATTTTGATTTAAAAACTTTCTTTGATCTAGATTGCCTCTGTATTTGCATTAATATTGCCCCAAGGGTGTGTTTTTATGTTTACCGGAATCTGAACTATGTACGCTCACTGGACTTCCGCTATCCCGCTAAACGTAAAAACAGAAATTCATCATACATATTTGTAAAACATAGAATGTTTTTATGCAAAGGGCGGATATGAATCAAACGATTGTTGCACATTACCTTTGTAAACATTCATTAGGTCTTTGCATTTTTAGAAGAACAAGCTCTCGATCGTAACAAGCAATCTATCTTCGTTGGCGGAACTATAATCTCACAACAAGGAATGCCATTCATACAATCCAGTTGCAAACTCGCAAAAAGGAAAACGGACAAGGCCAAACATTACACCAACTACACACAGGCTACTTAATGCTAATGTTTCTTCAATTTACGGACGTGATAAATGTTCCAAATTAGCTTTCATTCTATTAATTTTAAGATATTAAAATTTAGTGTTATAAATGTTGAACACTAAAATTATTAACCACTAATAAAAGGAAGAGTCACATGACTGTCTTTTATTCAAAGAAAAAAAATCGCGAAATCTGTTGAGTACCAGGGGGGGGGGGGGAGCTCAAACTATTTTTACTAAATTAAATCCCTAAGTGTTTAAATTACTCAGTTACGCGATAGGCTTAAAAATTAGTTGTTGCTGATAATATGTCCTTATTTTATAGACGTTCTCCATTGGCGACGTTGGAAACGTGACACTTGCCTCAGCTGTCTCGTGATTAATGGCCACGGAGAAGTACACACACACACACACACAACACACACACAATATTTGGTTTGTAGAAAGGGCAACTAAATTTCACTTGTACCCCTTCAAGATTGTTCTTAATTGTCCATGCCAATGAAATCATGTTCCGCGATGTTTTTTTCGTAATGACCACTGATGTGTTGCGTATGTCACTCAAAAATATTCTTTGAAATCATTCCATTAGTTTTCCATAGTAGATGTGAAGCGCCACTGAAGTAAATAATTTAAACAGTAAAGAGGATGTCGTGTGAGCAAAACACTTACAGAGAATGCGGCGACCCCCCCCTTTAAAATGGATCGAGTGATAAACTCTTCCGTCTATTCACTTGAGCGACAAGCGCTGGTTTTTGAATAAGAATCATTCCTAAGGGAACAGGAACTCGTTTTAAAGTGTCCCTGTGGATGCGGCCCTTAATGCACGACGTGTCGGGCGGCAAAAAGTCCTCAAGACAACATGTTCTACGCTTCACGCAGATAGCCTTACGTGAGGTACGCGGAGCTCAGTTAAGTCCAGACAACGATGATTTCAGTCAGGGGTAGAAACAGTGTAAAAACCAGGTGCAAGTGAAGGAACGGTTATTAGATGGGCTACAGCACTAGGTGCATAAACGCCACGTGCTGTTCAGTGCAGTATAGTTCGTGGTCCATTGTGATTGCACTTTGAGACATCACTAAAAATAAGTCATAGCGCTATTTATACACACCCATGAGCGATCCACAATTAATTCTCTTTAGAGAAATAAAAGTAAGGCCATTTTGTGGCAAGATAACGCCTCACAATCATCAAATATAGATCTCGCCCTTCTCTTGAAAGGCACAATTTTTTAAATCAAAATAATAACGTGTATAAATGTCATTTGATTGAATAGAAGTTTTCGAAAGCGCTTTCCCGGAAAATATACTCCGTAAGCAAACATACTTTGTGTTTATGCGAACATTCTCTTTAGACTGGCTGAATAACATGATTCTGGATAGAGTGCGCGCAGAACCTCAGCCTAGGGATGCGACTTCGATATCGATGTTTCAAATAGCAGGTGTTTTAAATGTTTTAAATTGCTGTTTTTTGGCATCGATTTTTGTGCTCGATGTTTTTTCCCCATCATTTACGGAGCTTAGTTTATGCTATGAAATATGGTCCCCCATAAGCACATCCATAAACTAGAATAAACAATTTTTGTTAAAAGTTAAAACATTGAGATAATAACTACGTTACCAGAAATGACAGTTTCGTGTGGCTTCGAACGCTTCTTTCGTTACTGAACGGCTGTTTTATACTACTTCTCATCAAGCAGCCCTATCTCTCCACCGAGAGGTGACCCCTGGTATTTCCTAGGCTTTCCTCGTATCCGTATGCGAAGAACTGTAATTCAACGCGTGGCAGTTCAGGCGCCAACCTGTCCCCGCAACCTTCTTCCGGGCCGGCCCGGAAAAAAAAAAGCTTTTTTTTCCAAAAACTTTTTTTGGGGTTTTGTTTTTTCAAATTTTTTTTTTATTTTTATTATTATTTATTTTATTTTTAATTTTAAATTTTTTTAAATTTTATTTTTAATTTTTTAATTAAATTATTATTTTATTATATTTATTATTATATATAAGTTAAATTTTAATTATACAATATTAAAACATGTTCGGTCTGTCAAATTACATTCTTCCCCGTACAAATGTAAAGTTAGAGGTTACTAAACCAAAATCATCGCATGGTTTATATACGTTGATGGTAGTGGGCAATGTATTATTATCATCATCGATGTTTCAGTTTTAAAACATCATATTTTGGTTTTCGAAATGTTCGCAGGTCGTATCTCAGCCCAGCACACGTTAGATCGCTGAAAATGAATACAAAATCGTTTCTCCGCGGGCTTACTCACACCGACCAACGCCCCCCAAAATACCATTTGACTAAAAGGAGCGCCGAAACAACCAGTCACGTGACCGAAGACGGAGTGTATCCTCTCCTTGGCGAAGAGCCGCAGGCCCGCTTATGCTGTGGCCGATCCGGAGCGGGAAGGGGCTACGCCCCCAACCCCAGAAGGACTAGAGTTTCGTGTCCTTCCTTTATTTGCAAAACTAATTTCAATAATTTTTTATGTTCGAATTATATAATTAGTTTAAACAATAATATTGTATATATCATAACTACAGAGCGTACAAATTTATGTACTGTTGATTGATTACATATACACTTCTTTTGTTATTATAAAAACGTATTGATATAAAAAACATATTTGATATATTACTTGCATATTATTTTAAATATTACACAATCATAATAACAATTTAAGTTTACATTTAACGAAAGCTCGCCCCACCCCCCCTCCTGAATGATTGGCGGTTCCGCCCCTTTGCTCTGGCGGGCCAGCTCATTCTGGCAGGCAGGGCGGCCTGCACGCGAGACGGCGCGGCGGCGCGGCCGCGGAGGGGCGCGGCGGGGCGCGGCGGGGCGCGGCGCGCGCGCACGGGCAGCGCGGGCGCTTTAGCATTGACAAAGGGCCCGCCCGGGAGCCCAGCGGCCAGCAGGCCAGCGCACGGAACTGGGTTACCCCGCGCCGGAGACCGGCCGCCGAGATACAAAGACTGGCGCATTCCTTTTGCGCCTCTGCCCGAGCCGATCCCGCCATTTTTGTTACTCCGGCTGTCAGGGAGTGCGAAGCCTGCGGTGCGGTGGGGTTGGGGGAGCGAATAGGAAAGTATTTGTTTCCGGCATTGCCAGCTTCTTTAGCTCTCAGTTCCGTAGCTTCGCGTCATAGCTGAGTGGTTGGCGGTGCCCTTTATCCGTTGAAGTGTGAGATCCGGTTGTCGATCTAACGTCAGCTGGAGCGCGTTACGGTAAGGCAGGGTGGCACCGCCCCAACGAGGGATTAAGCTCGAAGCTTCCTACTCGGTCATAGTGTGTTGTAGTGTCTGTCTAGTGTATTTATTTGAACATTGTAGATTACAAATTTAATTCATTCCTCTATTAAAAGTTTTGCAATATTACTGGCAGATATCAAAAAATCACATTAAAGAAATTGCCAAAAACTTTCGTGGAATTGATTATTTTTAGTTAGCGTAAAGAAACATTCAATAATTCACATCTCGAGCAAAGCTATTTGATAACAGAACCCACTAATCTTGCCTTAGGTCTATTAATAAAACAATTTATATTCTGTATATGTGGATAGGTAGACATGGGAATGTTTGTGGGTTACAGTTCCAGCAATGGATTATTGACAAAATTTACGCCAGAAACCACATTTTGTAATTATTTCAATCACATAAATAATTAAAAAATGAAAACCATGTTCGCTAACATCACCCCTGATTGTTTCTTCTTTATTAACGCTGTCCCTTGCGAGAAAATTGTCAGATTCACGCCTCCGGCGTTCGGTTGATGACGTAATAGTCTTAAATGTAGGCACCAAGTTCCTGATACAAAAACTGGTTCATAGTAGCGTTTTAGTCATTAGGGACTAAACAAGAGAGTCTGGCTCAATTATGGCGCGGAAAACAAACGATCACTAAACGATCTCTCTATGCTTCTAACTTTTTTGGGAATAAATGTTTCGTAGTTGCCTGTATCCTGAAAGGGTTCTGGTCGACATCGCCGTTTGGTACAATCTTCTAAAAGAACCTTTACCACGCTGGAGATATCGCTGACAGTTTTTTTTACCCGACAGGCTAGTCTAGTTCGAATCAGTTTATGCATTAGTAGCGCGTCAACAGGATTGGGCGGGTCGCCACAACGGATGACGGACCGCGCGAATCCCGTCAAAGAGTGTACGACTTTGAGTCACAAAAGGCTACAATGTCGGGGCAGAAGCAGCACCCACAGACTAGCGCTCGGCAAAGAGCAAGCAACTCAACCCCTCCTCGCGATTCGGCACTCGGCGTTATGCGCCTTCGGTGGCGGGACCAGCTCCCCTGTTATACCCTCCCCCCCCCCCCCCCCCCCCGCCCACCATCCCCTTTTCTGTTTGGTGCCAGATAAGCGGCGTGTCGCTACCTGCTGTAATAGAAGA
>BOPP01000141.1:953198-967773 GCA_017312745.1 Gryllus bimaculatus
CCCGCAGCAGGGCAACGCACTTACACTAGAATAAGGACAACCACAAACGCATACTGTGCACAATGAAGAGTCGACTGGTTTCGACCTCGACGATTTTATCCTCTTGCTTCTCCCCCTGTGTAACAGACGCTCGTACTTGCTGGCACATCTGCCACGCTCCCTTCCGTAAAAATCTACTAATACATACAACAACTTACTGTTTTAATATAGTCTCACAGGTCGCAAATAATGTATTCTTTCGTGCTGCCTTGCTAGCTAATAGTCTCAAAACATAATTGAAGTAATGTAGATTTGTCGGCGTGAGTTCAATTTGGAAACATTAATTTTAAAAATATCGTTTTCCCCCTAAACGCACCGTAGGTTCCTGGGTCTCACAAACTACTGTAATTATTATTTCGTCTTCTTTCAGCTTTTCCGCTAATGTCAATGAATTAATTGCGACTCGATAGTCATTTCAATTTTCCTTTGGCTTTTCGGCTTACTCTTTGGGATTTTCCATAAATTCAAAATTAAAACAATAAAATTAAAAAATTGTATCCGTTGTTACTTCCATTGCATGTTACATTTTGAACCCCGAGATCTCGGTCTCTTGACGCGTGCTTAAATCACCTTTCTTCAAACCATTATCTTTCGATCGTATCTTTGTAGCCTGCAGATAAATCACAAGATGTCACAAATGTGATCGGGGAGAAAGAATCCAATTGCAGATTTGAGATCTGCTGTGCCTGTGACACAATCTTAACAGACATCTGCTGTCGCGATGATTCTTGTCCGAAATTAAAGAACGCTAGGTTTAAAGAGAGTCATTTGAATAAGGTCTAGAATTTGTTTAAAATCTTACAAGCCCATCAAAATGTATTTTAAATAGTTTCTGTCTACGAATGTTGCGTGTAGAGTGAAAGAAAATTGAAATCTAAGATCCACCTCCTACGAATACAATTCACAATCGTGATCTCGTATCAATAAGTGCATTGTGTCAGTACGTGTGTATGTATGTGTATGTATGGGAAACGGAAAGAAATATTTAGCTAAGAGAAAATCTTATAGATTTGGAAACGTCATGAATACCAATTCACGAAAATATGATGGATATCAGATTTAGTTCAAGAAAAATAGCGAAAATAAATAGATTATTGGAGTCTGCACAAAAACTACTCCACGTTGCTTTTTCAAGAATATCAATCTCTAGAAAATATTCTGCTCAGTCAAAGAGCTTCGATACATATCGCGTGTTTCTCGAACGAGACTCATTAAATTCGCATAATTCCTACTCTCTTCATTTTACCAGTGAAACACTTGATAACATGGCTGAGGACAAAATGTACATATCATTTCATTTTTATCAGCACGATGACATACACCAAGTCTACATACTATTTTATATACGCCTTTTGACCTTCTTATCAATACTGTTTGTAGAACATTCGCTCATTTTCGTCTCACATTCTTAATACAATTCTATAAAACGCATTCTTATACAATCAACCCTTTTCTAAAAACATGATATCACGGTAATATTTATTACGAGTAGTTTACTTTCTTAAATCGTAGAGAGGAGATTGAATGTTAATCTTTTCCAAGGAAAAATGATTCAATCAAAATATTACTCAAAATGAAGCAAATGAAATGATCAAATTACACTGATGATAACTATGCTATATTCATATTCAGAATTATAATACATTGGGTCATTTCAGATATTTCTAAAGTTTCTAATGTTGATCTAATGTTAGTCTCTTGCTTCTGGAGCCTTACCTCATTGAAATTCGTGATGAAAAATTATATAAAGATAACTCTGTGCATTAATGTACGTCCACTCATGAAACCACATGAAAGCAGCGCAATTGCAAGACTATTTGACCATACACTAAGAGCATAATTGAATCGTATTCACAGAGTGCCATAATTATATGGTTGACCTTTGTTCAAAGCACACGCAGAGAGGCTTTAAACATATTCATACCTTTTCAAGCACAGCGAATGGGTGTTTGCATGCAAATTTGAGTACATTACATGCCTGTTCTTTACGTGCCATTGACGTTGATTTCGTCGAAGAGCCATCTGGCAAGAAGTTCTGCGAATCGAAAAAACAAGCAGTCACGCATGTTTAACCAGGTTCTTCCAATAAATCAATGGTGAAACTGAGCTTCACCTATTACAATCAAACTGACCGTTAATATCACAGTAAGAATCCAGTATTCGGTGACTCCTGGAACGCGATTGATGCTAACTGATCAGAAAAAAAAAACTGAACGATCGCCGAAACAGCAAATGCTATTTAAATATGCAAACGTTCAACCGTAGATTCAGAGGCGAACTCGAGCATCTTCCAGAACGGGAACGTTTGGTTTTGCACTATTCCAAATCACAAACAGCAATATCGAAGTGGCGTTCCTGCACTAGCGCACCCATTTATAAAGGAGTTACTCTAAGAAGGGACGAATTTGACAGGTCGGAAAAGAAATGAACGTCATGCAGAGTGATGCCATTGAAAGTGATAGAGATGAAGACATTTACAAATGAATTAACTGTAAACGAACATACTGACAAAATGCATGGATGGACTTGTAAGCTGCAGTTATGTTTTGCTAGCACAGGCAAAGTAGCAGCTATCAAAGGGGTCCCTTCTTATAGAAATCTTTCTCCATAGAAGGATTACTATACGAAGGCACTGCTCTGACAGCTACTGCTTGGCCACTGCTGGCAATATAACTCCTAGTTACGTCAAAGCAATAATTTTGTCAGTGCGTTGTTTACTGTTAGTTCATTTGTAAATGGCTTCCTCACTATCTCTTGCAATGCATGACGTTCATTTCTTTCCCGGCCTGTCAAATTGGCCCCTTCTTATTCTAGAACTGTCTCTCTATACAGATGTTCTGCACATAGTACGCGCTGCGCCCACCCTGGGGCCCGACCACGCCGGCGGGTGGGCGGGCGCGTGGGCGGCGTCGCGTCGCCATGGCAACGCGCCATGGCCAGCTGAGCGCGGCAGCGGGCGCGGGCGCCCGGATGGCCCCGTGGTTGCGCAACGCGCCGAGCACCGCTGTCATGCACGCCCGCCGCGGGCTGCCTACCTTCGATGCAGACGACGTGGTCGCGGATCTGCTGCGCGACCAGCGCGTCGGGCACCAGCTCGATGAGGTCGTAGATGGCGTAGATGGACGGGTGCACGCTCTCGAAGCGCTGGATCTCCTGGCGGATGGCCAACGAGTTGCTGAGGAAGGGCGCGAGGTGCGGGCGGGCCGCCATGGCGGCGGGCGGGGCGGGCCGCGTGGGGAAGTCGCCGTGCAGGGTCACGTCTGCATCGCCCCCGGCGCCCAATATGGCGCCCCGCTGCGCGCCTCCCGCGCTGACGCTGCGTGGGTGAGGAGCCGGGCTGGCCCGCACATGCCTCGGCCCGCGGCGCGCGCGGGCTCCGTGGATTACGCTGCCCTCGCCGTCTCGCGTCCACTCGCGCACTGTGCTCACTCGCGGACACGCACCCGCAGCCGTCGCCGCCGCAGCCGCCGCCGCCACCACCACCACGCACGCCTCCAACGCGCGCGCACTCGACGCCACGCCACGCAACCAAACCGACGCACGCGGCGAGCGAAATGCCCTCCCACGCGAAAGGCCAGCTGCGGCTCGGCCTCCACCAGGCCGACTGCGGACGCCGACGCGCGCGCGACGCAGGCGGCCGTGGCCAGCGACGACGGCGCCCCTGGCGGAGGACGCGCGCCGCGGAGAGCGGCGGAGAGAGGGCGCGCGCGGCGGACCGGTGTTGCCGCCCGCCGCGCCAGTGTTGCTGTTTGCTGTCCTCGTTTGTTGGCAAGCTTCAAACAGAGGCGTCTTCTGGGTGTCAGCTGATCGCCGAGATAAACAGAAGATATCTCTTGCGTGAAGATCCCGGAATTCATGACATTTCGCCACCTTTTGGTTACTTTTGGAACACGTGACGTAGCACGACAACATGGTACATGCAGCGTTAACACTGTCTGGTGTTTCAGTATTTTTTATCCCAACACATCAAAAGAATGAAGTTTTGTGTTTATTAGGGAAAAAAATGATCTTTAGAGAGCGGATTTTTGTGCCCTAAAAATCGTGAAATATGCTTTAAAAAATTTGCATTTATAACTTAAAAGTTCTTAAATATGCTCTTTAATACACAATTAAAATAAACACTATTTCATTTCCTCTATAAACGTTTCTTGATAAAATTAAGGACAAGCATGCTTCAAATGAAAATATATATTTCTATGCAAACATACTATAAATTATCTTACTCCATGAGAGAAATAATTGTATAAAGTAAATATTCACCTTAGTGAAGTATTGTGTGTCTTGTTATATTTCTTCTGACTGGTTAAAAATGTTAGCAATAAATATCCTACATTTTTGTTGTTTCAATTTTTGAAGTCAGAGTTTTCAACGAAAATGAGACCTTACAAATCTCTTAAAAGTCTTTAAAAAGATTTAATTAATCTATTCTTATGAATCTCTACATTTATTCAATAACCAGACTGAGCTTATAGTGGTTTTCATAAAGAACTGACTTACAAATAAACTTCATACAATAAAATGCGAGTTTCTCGGAATTGTAGAGACTCGAAGTATAATGCTGCGGCCGTGGCATGATGTTCCTTGGCTGCGATGTACTCAGGCGCGGCTACACGGGGAGGGATATGTGGGAACTTTTCCCTCTAAAATCTTTCAGTAACTATTAATTTTAACTTGTTACAAGACTTTCAAACAAAAATATTTTCGGATTCTCATTAAAATGAATATAATCGTATCGCAGTATAAGCTGAGTATAGCCTGCGAACTTGACGAAATCATTTTGAATTTTCCCTCCCCAAATTCGTCTCTTGATCCGCCTCAGCCATAATAAGAGTTTTCTGAATAAGTATGAGTAACAATAATAGATTCTGTACTGTTTAGGCCAGATGCTTCCCACCTGCACATTTTCTTGAACTGTCGTTTTGCTAAATGCAAGAGGAAATGGGGTTTTATTCTGTCAGCATTCCCATCAAATGAGATCTGAATATTGGTTAAATATTGACGACGCCTGTTGATTCCTTTATTCATAGTCAACCAAGTAAAATAACGATATAAAAGGGCTCAAGCATTTTTTTCTGAAAAACATACTTTCCTCATATTACATACAGAAGTATTGATCCTACGGTTTTTCCTCAAATTTATATCGAGTTTCATTTCAAAATTGTCCATTATGTGAACTCGTGTAAAGATGCACTAATATTAAGACGAGCAGGGGGAAGATGCATAATGGACATAACATGTTTGCCTTCCACTTTTACGTCCAAACTTGAGCTAATTAAGTAGACAGGGACCGCCACTGTTCTTAGTATCTTAGAAAAACAGGGAAGCCTGAAGAAAGCTAATAAATTATTTGACTATTGTCCAAACTAATAGCTAGGAAATGAAATAATATATAGCATTATCAGTCTGTGAAATGGGAATGAATTTAAACGCATACTATGAGAATAAGTAAATTTAATACACAAATTATTCTTGCTTTGAGTACAAGAAATAAATCCACAATGGCAATTTGCATGAAAATGAATTAATACATTTGAATTAACGTAACACTAAAACGAGAATTGTTAACTGAATGCATCGAGAACACAGTTGTCATGATTTGTGGTAATGTGAATTGAATTACACCAAGTAGTGCAAAACGTAAGTTGAATGTTAAGACAACAATGAGAACCGAAGGTTCATAAACGAGATTTTATCAAAACTAAATGCTTGGGGCTAGAGTATGTTCGTACGGCATCATAATAAAACATTTTTAAGTTCATTGATTATTGATAAAATGTAATTCACCGAAAGAGCACCAAAATATTGTATTGTTCGATCCAACGACCCAACGAACCAACAAACACGAGAGCGGGCTCCAAACATGGTTAAACATACCGTCATTGCTAAGTAACATAAGATTGCTACATTGAATTCCAAACTTGATGGCAAATGGAATGAAAACAAACAGATGTGCATATATTGCGTTACCAGAGGGCTGTTGGAGGAAATGAAACCATATGAGTACGTGACGATTTCACTGGGGCATTTCGACATGACGAAGTGAGCAGTTCACATGCCCATAATGGCACAGAGAACAAACGTATGCTAAACGGGTGTAACTGGCAACAGCAAACATTATAGCACGTAATAAATGCAAGTAGGTGATATATCTGCAGCACAACACAGGTAAGATAAAACACATGGAAGAATACATTTTGTTGGCACTCAGGAGGTTCGAATGAAAACTAGTGGTACGAAAATAACACAAACTTTCTCGCCCTTATTAACAGTTACATAATATTATTATACAGCAGTTTCGTTCGAATTAACTTATGCAGGCCATCATTTGTTGTAAAACTCATTGCAAATTGTAGAACATTAGGTGCGAATTATTTTCGTGCAAATATTAACACATATTCGACAATTAAACCTTCGTTTCATACAGCTACCAGGGTCTTAGGTTAACTCTCAGTCGCAACCCATGTTAAAGAACACGTGATTTTGTTTTGGTAATTTGTATATCACGTCAACAATGAGACAGGATTCTTAGAAAACCCCAAAGCAGAATCGCAGTACGGAATGACATTGTCGCATTCCAATCTGATATTTCGTGAAGGCTAGCAACTGGAGCACGATAAATTAGAATTTGCAAAAGTAAGCTCAATAACTCGTATTTTTTAAGAAAAATGTACATGACGTCTTTTAAAAAACTGATTTTTCAAAACAGATTTTATTTAACAAAAAATCTCTTATCATTAAAAATTATGGTAATTTGAACTTTTAATGAAAAGAGATTGAAAACTGTGAAATGGTAACTTCTTGTTGTTGACAATTTCTGAAAATGGGACCAGCTCCGATTTCTTCGTCTTTCTTGTTACATGCGAGGGAAAAATAAATGAAAAAGATGGAGACTATTTGGGAATAAAATCGTTAGAAAAGGTTGCAATATTGCCTAAGTGCGTACAAAATATGATACCTGTGTTTTTAAATTATTTTTTTTGTATTACATTTAAATCTTATTTTTGAGAGAGAAAACCTAATTGGACTAATTTCAATTAAAATTTGAGTATTGCTTAAAATAACATACATCAATACATTGAGAATACAAGTACGAGTACTACATTCCTGGCAACAGGGACAAAAATGTAGATTATCAACTAGGATTTAAATCATTTCTTAAAGATTAATTTGTAAATGTGTAACAAAAGCTCGAGCGTAAGAAATGAACAAAATGAAATATGAAATAATGTACAAATTTTAACTTACGTAGCATCCAACAGCCTGAAATCACACTCATATTGCGTTCACGAAGCACAGGAAATTCGAAGCGGGCACAATGTTTGACGCCAAATTACGCAAAAAATTGAACATGATCTTTGGAGATCTGTTTCTGGTGCACACATTTCATTAAGAAAAAAAATCTTCATAATTGTAGTTGTAAGAAGACGCCGGAATTTTTTTAATTATTTTTAGCAATTTTCAAAAAATTGGAATTTTTAACGAACATGAGAGCTGCACCAATCTCTTAAGCGTCGTATTGTATTGTAAAGGAAATAATCTCCACAAAGTTTTAATAATTTTATTAACAATTTTCCAGAGTTAACTTTCGGGAAAAAAGTTTTCCCATCCTCAGTGGATCTCTAGCAAAATGGAGAAATGAAACAAACATATGTTAAACACAAAACGGGGGGGGGGTCAGTGAATTTAGTGAAAAAAACAACAACAACAAATAATATCATCTAAATACAAAAAGAAAATAACTTACTGCTCAAGCAACGTGGATCTCCCATGAATGTTCACATGTGGTCAAAGGCAACAAATTGCCTTTGACCACATGTGTTTTTTCGTCTCTTTTGACCCATCTCTGAAACCGTTTTTGGGTGATGAACGCCTGTATTGGAGTAATCCTTCGTTATTTTCATTGTCACGTCGCAGTCAATGCCTTTTATCCCTTCGACCAGTTGCTCGGCGCCGTTAGTTACCTGGGTTCCTAGACGGTCACCCATCCAGGAATCTGTGAGGTCTCGTTTTTGGTTAACCTTCGTGACTTCAGGGCGCGTCGTAAACGAATTCGGGTTGCGGCTCTTCTTGGTGAAGAGATCACTGCAACAAAGAAACAATCTGATGTTTTGCGCGACCAAAATTATCGTCGGCATTGGCCCTCAGAAATGTGGAACCACACATCCAAATTTAACTGTCACCCAAAATTCAAGTGAAATAAATGTTTATAACTAATATTTGAGCGCTTTACTCTGCCGATGAACTTACCGGACTTCAATTAGTTTCTGAATCTTACAAGTGACAAGCGTAGGCCCGTGCTTCTTCAGGCTCCATGGCCCAAAAATAAAGCAAATGTAAATATATAATAGAAAAATATTATATTGAAAGTCTTAAGGCTTAATTCAAGGAAATCCTCTCATACGAATGGAAAATATGCTTGAAATTTTAAAATAGCCAGTCGTTGAATAATTCTCATCGAAAGAAATCAAAAATCCTAAGCAGCAGTTGTGTGCCGTGCGAATGCGAGAGCTGCAGCGTAGTCAGGAGTGTTCGTCAGAATATGCATATGGGCAATCGAGTATACAGCGGCCGATGGCTGTCCAGACTATTGAAGATAATGTTATTTATATCAACATCAATACAAAACATTGTTATGATTACATCACGGATCGCGTCACGAAAAACCTACAACCCGGACACAAACCACACCCACCCTACTTTTCTCTTATAAATATATGATTTGATTTATTTTCGTCAAAACTGTACGTGACGTATAGGAGGGAAGTAGAATCTGTGCAATCTTCTTTAACTCCAGAATCTCTTCTTCACTCTACACATTAATCACAAATTGATGGATGATAAATAAAAGTAACAAAATATGAAATGATGAATGATGGATTCATTTTCGTTGAACACTCTGAATTTTCGAAAATTACAAAAGTTAAAAATAATCTGAGAAAGTATCTGCTATTGTAACGCCACAGTTTCTTATTGCTGTCGCGTTCGCTTCCACATTATAAGATTTCATAATTCTTATAAACTAGACCGCTGGAGTAAAAATGGTTTTCTATTGCCCTGGATGGTTTGAGAAAGTTGATTTACAAAAAATCGCGGAAGTCGGGATCTTGTTTTACGTTTATTTCCTCTTAACATGGGAAATGACCAAAGAAAGTTTAACGAGATGACGTGGACTCAATTGCAGAGGATATTAAAGTGAATGCTCATTCCTCTTGTTTAACTTTTTACTTACTATTGCTATAAAATGACTTGCTGGTTGTCTTTTTGTTTGCTTTGCTGCCATGTAGATTTCCCCGCCAGCGGATGGACGAAAGTATTACAAGAAAGTGCGGAAGCTGTATCGTCTTGGCGAAGTTAAGTAGTTTGTGCATTAATTTCACTGCCTGCATTACTTGTGAATTAGCAACCAACATATTAAGATTTTTTGCGTGAAGTCCAAGAAGCACAATTGAGAATGCATAATAGGTGGGACGAACAAAGCTGCAAAATCGCAAGAATGCTATTGTGATTGGTTACCTCTGAGCAATTTATGACAGATGCCAGAATATTCTGGAGTTCTGGGTACTAGAGGACATCTAACTGGCTGTGTGTCCGCTAGATAGCGTGAAATCCCCTTCTGCCAGCACAGCTGAAGGCAGCCTGTCCCGCTAGCAGGTTTGCTACAAGTTTTGAAACAGAACAGTAGCTATTCTTTAAATATATTTCATTCTATTCAGCTTCACTTAAAGTATTTGTCTTTGAATTGTACATAGATATAACTACTAGAGGCATGCTGAACAATCCAGTAAGATATCGAACTGAATTGATACCTTTTTTGATTTGGGCAAACTATTTCTTAAATATAATGGTATTAAATGGTTTTATTTTACGTATGTAGAGATACTTGCAAAGAAGAAGAGGTCATTTTCACAAAGAGGTCACGATTCAATTTCACAAAGAATCACGGAGGTCTAAATTTGGAGACTGAGTCGATACGTAATTGTTTATTTCTACATTTGCCTACCTTGAAGATACTCGAATAAGGGTACAGAGAAGACATTTTCGAATAGATTTGGACATATATTGTAGACACTTAAAGTTCTTTGTGTATTTGGCTATTGTGAATCAACTATTACCGTGTTTAACAATACCTTGTATTATTTTCATGTTTGTTTTTTATCCATTAATCTGAGCAGACACAATCTGGGATGGTCTTATTTTTTATTTCAATATGAGTGATTCCTAGTTCAATTTTGAGATAGGACTAATTATTTTTCAGGTATTTGAGAGTTTTTTGTAGAAGATTGAAGATCAAAAAAATTGAATATGTGCATTGCAAGTAATTTTTTTCAATATTTTTTGTCAGTCGTGTTTTTCCTATATTATGGTACTGTCTATGCTTTATTGAGGTGGAACGGGGGAACGTAAAATATATTTTTTCTTAAGAAATGTTGTTTTCCAAATATATCTTCAAAATATTATTGCTAGTTTTTTATATAATCTTAAATTTTATGTTAAAATTAACAGTACACTTTCTAACGAATTTAACATTTATGCAGAAGTTCCTCATGGTTCTCCTCTTTCTCCTTTACTGTTTAATCAGATACACTACCTCTATCAAAGTATCAAATAGGGTTTTTTGCAGATGACACTGCAATCTTCACTTCTCAAAAAGACATTAAAGATAGAGACAATTTACAATACGACCTAAAAACCAAAATTTCCCTGTATAGGAACTGGCAAATTAAAATTAATCCACAAGAATCACAAGCAAAAATGTTCTACTAAAGACGAATTACTACCACTTATCCCCTAATTATTAATGATAAAGCAATTCCTTGGCTTTCTCAGAACAAAGCCGTAACATATTTAGGACTACAATTAGACACCAAATTAACTTGAAGAACAGTTTTCCCTCATATATCTGCCATAGTCCATAAAAAATTTTTAAATTGTATCCCTTTCTTAACAAAAACTTCAAGTTATCTGCAGAATCAATCTTATCTGTATTTAAATATATTATTCGTCCTTCCTTAACATACGCCTACGCGATTTGGGGTGGTACTCAAAAATATAATTTTCAACAACTAGAAGTTATACAAAATATGTATTTAAGAAATATATTAAAAGTCCCTTGGTTTATTCGAAAGAATCAAATTTTAGAAGATTTAAGTATTGTTCCTTTAAAAACCTTAATTAATTTTCTTACAACCATTTTTTCTCCAGTCTCTCTGCCTGTGCTGCTCCCAATATCTTTAATCTTGGAAAATCAGGTAACTCTTTTTCGCGAATTGGTTCACGTTTGGTAAAGACTTTCATCTTTAATCTAATATCTATAATATTCATCAATTGTAAATATTTATTACTTTGGAATGCACGGCTGTCTCCTACTGATTTAATTTATAATAATGCAAACTTACTATGTGTTATAGTAGGTTATCCTGAGGTTACTTCTGTAAGTTTTCCCTCATAAGCTGCAATTGATATCGTAGTTTCTTCAACCCGAGAAAAGATATTGTATTATCAAACAACGATAAATAAATTATTTTAAAATAAGGCTGTGGTAGCCAACCGTCACCATGGAAACGCGCAGAAGAGTTACGAAATCCATAACATCGGGTGAGGTTACCTGCATTGACTGCCAAACAAAGAGAGCTTCTCTCATTATTGTCTTTTTTAATATTCTTCAATCCATTAAAAAAAAGACCGAAAATTGGTGCTCGTTCATTCCGTCTTCAGCATGGCGCTATATTTTATTTTCTGAGGACGTTCCTCTTAACATACCCTCGCACGCTCCCGGGACAGCGACTGTATAGCTAGCTGTCTATCGGCCAGCTAGCCATCGACGTCTCACAATAGTTCTTAAGCCTTAACGGGCCGTGAAAACTGCTCGTGGTACTTAATCCTCTTCCCTTTTCTATCCTGAATCCCGCATTGACCTTCACGCATGTATAGTAGAAAAAACTTGTGGATGAAATGAAATGAACTGGACACGAGGGGAAATACCTATAGGCTTTTAGTCTGGACCGCTGAACGTGACTATCTTGTGGGAGATCGAGGGAACCTGGAGGACATGCACCCCTAAACCAACAATATTCTGTAATTTTACTGAATAAATTAATAATGATTACCAATATATCATCACATTCAAAACTATTCCCATTTTGAATACATTCGTTTAATTTTTATTTCAAACTAACAATTTTAAAAAAATATTTCAAAGATGTTAATAGGGGATCCGAATAGAAATTGCCCCCACTCCTAATTACTTTCTGTATGTACCCCTGTAACTACTACCTCTTCGCCTCAGTGGCCGACTCACGTGCCCATTCCAGCCCGGCACCACCCCCTCGCCTAGCCAACCCCGGTCGAGCTTCCAAAAGTCCCTACAGCCCGCCCTTCCACATTTGTGCGTAGGACCTTTGCCGTTGACATTTGACACTGGAGCCGCCGGAGGAAGAAGGGCAGCTTTCGCTGCACGCCACACTGCATCGCTCAGAAGGGCCGGGCTCTTGTAGCAGTTTCAAAATAACATTTCTTCAGAATAATTCATTAATATTTAGAACTAAAATATTTCTGATTGAAGTACTGTGTGTTTGGTTGTGGGACATGAACTTCAATTTAAGCCCACTTTTGAGACAATGTGCCCAGCCCATTGTTCTCACGAATTGTTAAGAAAAACGTGCTTCCTGTTAATATACAGATTATTTTTTTCTCCTCTTGCTGTCTTTGGACTTCGCTGCTAGTCTAGATTGCCCAGAATAGACAGCACTTTCCATAACACTCTCTGAATGTGATGAGTACACACTGAGTGTAGTGAGTTTCTCATGAGAGATTATAGTCCTAGAGAGTCTCAAAACCTTAAACGTTCTGTAATTTGATGACGATGTATGTGGTCTAAAATAAGGTGGCTGCTATTGGTAGCTTTGAATGCTTGTTCAATAAATTTAATCCTACAATAATTAAAAATTAATTCTTGGTGGGTCACCTGGTCGGAGACACATTGCAAGTCTGCCGGGGAAAAGGAAGTCAAAATAAAATTACATTTTAAGCGCAATTAATATCATCTGAAGATAAATTTAAGTTTATAGAAAATAAAATAATGAACTGGCATTACTCGGATGGCACAAGATGCTCTCGCCACTTAGACATGCTCGGACAGCTGGAGTGGTAGAAAAGTGAACCTGGAGACTATATATTATAAACGATATGCGGCAGACCAATTGCAAATTAAAATTCATAATAAATAAAGTAAGAAAAAATGATTTGTCTTTTACACATTAAATTAAAGTGCCCTATAGGTTATAACGAATAAAAAATATGATGATCATCCCGACTATCCATACAGAATGTAAATTGTTCAATACAATTTCACTATTTTCAATAAAATGATACTGTGATGAAAAATGTATTGATTTATTAAAAATGTTAGTTTCAATATCTGTAAACAACGTCCTAAAATTAGAGAACTGCAGAGCAGCACTCGTCACGAGCTTTGTGAATAAATGATGGGAAAGGAAAGAATTTGGAAGTAGACAGTTAATATGTTTGCAATTCACACCTGAGATCCTGTTGCTAATGACCCGAGTTTTCTCTGTTTGGATTCGTTGGAGTAATTGCCAGCGGCGCGCCACAAGTGTCCCAGAGCCATCGAAAGCCTCTGGCGCCACTTGGCGCAGGGAAAGTGGGTCTCGATCCGCGACCTTCGGAATTCCCCGCTCCGCCCCACTCCACGCCCCACGCCCCACGCCAGCAGCGGCTGACATGGCGACTCAGTCACTGCAGTGCCTCTGAACGGGAAGTCCTAGGGTTGGAGACCAGTCGGTGGCGGATTTTCGACACTAGCTATAGAGCGATTTTTATGAGAATGGACCGTTTTGACAGCTAGTGCTGGCAACTTAACTGATGGTCCTGTGGTCGTTGTGTCCTTCAGCCCATTTGATTCTCCTTACTACATTCCTTAGTTTACAGCTGGATAACTTCTAAATGTCTTCGATGCTTCCTTTTGTGATGTTTACTCTAACTCTGCGAATTTAAGTTAAACATTATGGTTAATTATAAAAAAAATATTTATTTTATGTTATTCATTACGAAAACAATGTTAATTTTATTGTTGTGTCGAATCGAATCACGATGTATGCTTATCATTTACAGTTACCTAGCGATCTTCAGTACATAGATGCAATAGTTATAAATACTGTAAATGAAACCTCATTTTACGTTCCTTCGCTTTTCTCCTGGCCTCCCCACAGCGGCTCATTTTGTTGGACAAAAGTTTGAAAGAGGCAAGGTAGAGCGCGTACCGCCGCGGTACTTGGGGTAATAAATCAATTTCCAGACCATCCGTGACGCTCCACGCAGTTCCGCACTCATCTCCTCCCACGGGCCTCCCACGCCCCGCACTCTCCGGCTGCCCGGAGGGATCGTCTGCGGCTGTCGCTCTCCCCTAGCCGCGCGCCGGGGACTTCGCACCCCTGTTTGTTTTCGCTCGCGGCTTGGGTTTCCCCTCGTCCTTGCGGCCATCGACAGCTCGTTTCCGCAGCCGCCACGCCCCTCCCAC
>BOPP01000141.1:981063-1020811 GCA_017312745.1 Gryllus bimaculatus
CTTTTCCTGCTAACCACTCGCACGTTCGCCTTTTACGTTGCGGGAAAACCTTTTACCTGCCAGTCTTAAAATAGTCGGAACTTCGCCTTAACCCATGTTTTTCTACCTTGTCCCACCCGCCATGTGTATGATACGTCAACTTGCTCGTATTTATTTTAGTATATTATATTTCTTATTTATTTTAATAAGTTTGTTGTGCTATTATTTATCTCTGTCATATCCTAAATTTAAACTCATATTGAGTTTATACATTTAAATGCATGAAATTATCAGTATGTCAGAATTTTGATCTGCAAATTACCAGTGATTTGACAATTCTTCAACATTTTTAACGAAATAATGATGGTCTAAAATCTCTGTATGTAAGTGCGTGTTATTCATATATGAGCGTAGATTAAGAAGATGATGTGTCGTCCTCTTCCCTGGGTAATTGATCTCATTGCTTGATTTTCGTTTCCTTCCACTAGACGCAGGATGCTAAGTCTATTACGATGAAGATAGATAAATGATTATCATAAATGGTATTTTATTATGTATATATAAGAAAGGCAATGATCTGAGAAGCCAGTTACCTTACAACCATATGGTTGATTGATTGTTTGGTTAGTAATTTCAGGAGCGTTAACTGCTAAGGTCATTAGTTCCGGAAGTGTACTGCTTCTCGTATTTATGATGTATGGGTGATATTCTCTCTGATATTGGATGGCGAGATCCGGCGACGCCCTTCAGGTCGGCTCGCGGGGTTTGCCCAACCAGGTCGCACTCCAGCGGTACACCGCCCCAAGCGCAAGCTTCCAACTGGTCTCCCGACACGTGTGATAGTGTAGTGTATGTGTGTGTAAGTAAGAGCTAAGAATAGGACAAGGAAGAGGAAGGAAAGATCGCGTGCGGTTTATGGCCCTTTATTAGGGGATGCACCGGCATTCGCCAGGTGTAGATCGGAGAAACCATAGAAAACTACCGACCAGAGCAGCCGGTCGCTAGAACTCTCCTGAGTGGCGGCGGCTGAATTCGACCTACCTATGTAGCTAGTGTCGAAAATCCTGCCTCCGGCGGGACTCGAACCGCAACCACATGGTGAAATCGACCGTGCTTAATCGGGCCGCGAATCCACAGCCTTCAGCTCCGCGAACCTGGCCACTGTCCCACGCCTGTGCGCCACCGTCACCGCACCGGACCGAGCAGATTTCAGCTACGATCTTCGTGCAGCCTGATCAGCGGCCCTTTGGGAAATAGTGGTCGGTCTCGTTTCCACCTCGATTCACTCGGGCGGTTTGACTCAATTCCGTGATGTCAGCATTTCTACAACCGTGAACTTGCGGAGCGGATCGAATGCGACTGGTTATGCTGGTGACGATTCGGTTCCAAGCGAGTCACTTCACCTCATTTTTTAGTTTCACGTCTACTACGTACTTACGTACTAATGAAGTATTGTAATATTTCAGGAAAAGTGTCGTGTTTTCATCAGAAACAAATTGTATTGAGATGCACTAATATCGAAAAGGTGGAAAAATCTTGTTTTTCAATGTAGCAAAATACTTTCTCTTAAACGTTGTGTATTCAGAATCAACGTTTTGACTGTTCTTGATTCCGCAAAATTAGTTTACGGTAAAACGTCTGTGGTAAAACTAGCGCCTAAACCTTTCAGACGATTTTCTCCAAAATTGATATTCCACAAACAATGTACTTACTCGAACTAGAGACCCCAATTTGAAACGGAAATTTTGATTTTAGGGCGTATTTTACGTAAAGTCTAATTAACATTTTCAAAATATTCTCAAAAATTGGGTCATCATTTTTTAATTATATTTTTTCCTCAAATACAGCGAATGACGCTTAAAAATGGTGCAGGTCTCATTTTCGTTGACATCTCTGAATTTTCGAAAATTGCAATATATCAAAATTTGTTTCTACTCCCACAATATTGAAAATAGAGCTTTTCATGAATGAAATCTCTTCAGGGACAGATAATTAAATAAGGCCATGTACACTCTACACACACTATAACGAGTTGGTGAGAATGGCCGAGACAGTAGGTAATTTGTGGGTACGACCCTCTGGCCTACCACATCGCATTGAATACATCGTCTCAAGCTATTTGTCACAGAGATGCGTAGTGTTCCATATGCAATGTTCTGTAGGAAACCGCAAATAAATATGTTCTAGTAGGCTCTGCAAACTATTTTATTTGCCACATATTGTGTTACAGAGGACACTTGGATTTTGGTGTAAATTTATTCATCTAATCACTTCACTACGATGATTATGTGTTCATCTTCTTGATTGACTGATTCCGGGTGCGTCAACAAACAAGGTTATTAGTCCCGTAAGTGCAGTGTGTGTTTTTCTTCAGAAGGCTGTCTTCCCCCGCTGAATGGCGAGATATATACCGTCGTCTCGCGGGTTTCCCCAGCCAGGTATCTCCCACCAGCTGGGCACCACCCCAGCCGGGACAAGCTCTAAGCTCCCGACGGATCTCCCGGCATGTATGTGGTAGTGTAGGGCATGTTAGTGTGTTTATAAGTAAGAGGTGAAAATAGAACAAGGAAGAGGATGGAAAGATCCCATGGGATCCGTGGCCCGATTGCTAGGGTACTGCTCCGGCATTTTCCTGGTGTTGATCGGAGAAACCACGGAAAACTATCGATCAGAGCATCTGGCCTCTAAAGTTCTCCAGACTGCGACTGAATTCGACCTAGCGATAGAGCTAGTGTCGAAAATCCTGCCACCACTGTCGCGACTCAACCTAGGACCTCCCGGTCAGAGGCTCCATGTAACATCAGTTGATGCCCTGTACTATCTCTCGCTGTATCATCTTCTTGAGATGTAATTTTAAGCCAGTTTGTATGACAGATCTTCGATACTTTGTTGAATAATGATTTTTGCTGTGGCTGTACAAACATATACAATACCTTGAAAAAACTTATCATAACATTGTCTTTATTGAGAATGAGGTGTGCATTTTGCACCTGGATGAATGTATTTAATTTTCACATTCAAGCATGAGTCACTGCTGTGACGCTTCTTTCGTCATGGTATGATGATGCGTTGAACATTTACTTAGAAGCAGTAAGTTAATGGATACGATCGCCTTTATGTGGAATTTCTTCCAATCTTCTTACCGGTTCAACATTTTACGTTTTATTTAACCTTCAGTTACTTCCATCAAAATAGATGGATTAACGTGTGGGGTATAAGAATTTAAAATAAACCGTAATGACTTACTTTATTTTTTTAATGATATAAGCAAGCACATTTCCGAATTTATACTGGAGAAAAAACTTTAAAATATGTTTATTATAAATAACGAAAAACTGTTATTACTTATAATAATCTATAGAGTCGTTTTTTCACATATATCAGGTTTTACAGTCTTTCCTTGGATGCACACAGCCCATAAAATACACGTACTTTTTTAACACTATGTTTGACTTTATAATTGTTGGGACAGTACAAAAACGACCACGTTTTCTAGATTACAAGGCTGTTTCAGATGCTGAACCTTTACAACATTGAGCTCAGCAGAAATTCCACTGTGAACTGGAAGTCGTCATGTGGTTGAACGTGACGAAGGACGTCCTAACAGTGTTACGATGAATCTATCAGGAGAAACAATTCTTCAGAAACTATCAATGCCAAAAAAATAAAGTTCATGTTAACGACACTCGAGATTGACGACTACGTATAGTGATATCTATTAAAAACTTCACAAAGTGGTGTTGTTTCCTCCTCACTTTTGTAGTATTATAAGTAGTAGGTACGAATTCACAGCGGAAACTTGAAATGAGAGTTTCTTAAATTATTATTGTTCATAAAAGCTATTACTTTCAAATGAGGTATTATTCATTCGGGAGGACGCCCGCTCCTTAAGTGACCCTAATAAAACAACCCCTCTCTTCACAGACAAAATAACCCGTCCGCCAACAACCCAGACTCCCGATCCCCGTCCCCGTACGGGGAGTCAAAGACCCTAACAAAAAACCCACTAAAAGCCCACTGTCGATGAGACTCCGCAAGGGGTCAGGCGAACATAATTGAACACCTAATGAGACGTTAAGTGACCCTCTCTCGGCCTCGCTTTTACCCGTGCAGGTCATGATTTTACCAGGGGCTAACTTCTTCGCATAGGAAACGATGACAATTATTTCGCAAAATAGTTTGAATTCTAGGTAAACCACCCCATTCGTTTTCCGAAAAGGAACACCAGAACCACGGTTTATCCTTTGGAAGTTTACAATTACAAACTATTCCAAAAGCGTACAGGTCAATCTGGACGCAATTGTACGATAAATATTGAGTGTGGCCACATAAACACGAAACAGCTACCAGCTAATGTGGTTTAGGCATTTTCTGTATAGCTAGGTCCAATTCAGTCGCTGTCTGGAGGAGAATTCTAGCGGCCGGCTGCTTTGATCGATATTTTTCCGTTGTTTCCCCCATCAACACGAGGCAAGTATCGGAGAATTGTCCTAAAACATCTCCGTGATGGAGAAATATAAAAGCTATTTATTTTGCAGTTCACTGGAACCAGTAATTTTTCAGGCTATTCATATTACATTACAAACGGTATTTTTTTAAGCAATTGGTTAATGCACGTAGCTGAACATATACTGTGATTCTTGGATAACAAATTTATCGGCGTTGCCGGAAAACTGTTGTCAAAATGTATCCGCCATTCCCGCCGCGCGGCACCGCAAAGGCTCTGTATTGGCAGTGTTATCGCGCGTGTCCGGCGGATGTGCCCCGCGGAGGAAAAGAACCGCAGTCGACAGACTGCCCCCTGAGTGTGCGCATAACCTCGTGCTTCTTGCTGTGATCGTCGGTTTGAACATTATTCAGGTAAGTCAACTAAATCCTCTTTATACAAAACGTGAAAGACAAAGTAGCATACGAAAGGGTAGTGTGCGAGAAAAATTTCTTGGAAGTGTATCGTAAAACTAAATATCTCGAAATTGAAGGTAATGTTCGGTGAATTAACATCAACTTGATAAATATGTCTAAAGGCGCGCTGAAAAGGGAAATATTGTCAGGAGAGAGAGAAACGTAAAAGATGGAGAGAGAAATTTCCCCCAACTGTTTTGAACAGTAAATGTTTATAAATTTATGTTGATTGTGAGAAATGTGCTTTATATTGTTACCAAATAATTATAAAAATTATAATTACAAATAATTATGAAAGTTCTAAATATCAGTGGCGTACAAGTGAACTCTTAGCTACAGATGAGAATAAAATACTTTAGAGTGGATATTTAACATCCATGTAATTAAGAATTTTCGTAAATTTCGTGACAAATTGACATGACATTTAAATGTTCTGTTGCAAGATAATTATATCTCGAATAGGAATATTTCTCTCATCTACATAACGGAGATTCTACACACCAGTATTATTTTGCAGGGACGAATACAGTTAGTTTAGGGAGAAAAATTTAATTTAAACGTGTGTAAATGTATATCATATTAATAATACCTCTTGTGTATATAAGAAAGATACTGAGCTCAGGTAATAATGTAGTACCATTTGATAATTCCAAGACAGTTAATATGTAGTCCGTGTTTTTTTGAGAAATTGAGATTTAAACCTCTCTTAACATGCATTTTAGCTCTAGCAACACACTTTTTAATGCTTCTTACTTTTTTATCTATCATTAAATATGGATTATGACCGATAAACATTGAATTATTGGATAATATACAGATTATAATGCAGTTCATTAACACACTGTACATGACAATTGATGCAACACTGACTAGAAAAATTAGAAAGAATAATTTTATGTTTTAGATTGTTCTTTTAAATTTGATTCACATTATGAAATTAAATTGTGGTTCTCCTTTCTCTTATCACCTTTCTGAAAGTGAAGCCGACAAATGTAAGCCGCGGACGGAACAGACTTTGTGTAATACCTGTTTTCTGTAATTGAAATAATGTATATTTTAAATATTTCATAATTAATCTTCCCGTTTGGTAATAAAAATTTGACCTTCTTCTTCATATGACAAATAAAAATAACTGACTTTACGGAATACTCCCGTACTTCTTTTAAGAGCTTTGTAGATTTCGTGACAAATTAATTATATTTCATGAATTATTAAAGTATTAATTTGCAGAATGAAATATACCATACATTCACAAGTAATATATAATAAAAAAGCAATATTATTTACAATAATGTTAAAAGAAAATATCAGATAATAGTGTGGTATGTACAAATCGTTTAAACTTTGCTGGGATCATAAAACCGTGTTTCATGAAACTTCAATTTTACGACAACCGTCGTCCTCAAGAAATCGTGTCCTGACAGTGTTGTACGTGATGAGTTGTTTAAAATCTCTTGAGACAGCAATAACAGAAAAACGTCTATCGAAATCATAATTTATTTACAGGAGAAAATACACATTTTGTTAATCCGCTGGCCTAATTATTGGTATCGTGCTGGAGGTTTGGGTATTGGAGGTTAGGGTATATTACCAACTTGCTTAGGAGATTATTTGCAATGTTCTCTAGCCGCTCTTTTATTTATATAAATTAGTTATTCAATCTCTTATATAAACTCATTCCACACTACCGGTAGAATTTATTCAATATCTGAAACTGATCTCCCAAGGAGAGCTGTTTCAAGGTTTTAACTGGTCTAATTTTTCTGCTTTGAACTTGTGATTTCATAATGCACGTTCCGTCACTGCAAAGGAGAATAATTCTGGCAAACACAGTTAAAATATAATTGCAAAGGGCCAAGACTCAATTACATTAATGGAACAATGAGGTTCAATGATAAAGGTTCGAAGGTTGAGTCAACGTTCGAAACGTCGGCAATGTGAATGAAATCCTTAATTTGTGATCTCAATTAACTAAATTTACTTAAGAACCATTTACATTAAAATACCGTTTTCGTGAACTAAAACTTACAAGTTCGTATTTGAACAAAATTTTGTTGGAGCATATTTTTCAAAACTATGTTGTCATCTTTTCATCATGAGAGTGCACAATAACTCAAAATGCAATCCAAATATCTCGTCTTCTATTAGATTTGCATGACCTGCGGGAACTTCAGATGCTAATTCGTCGTGACATAACACCTGAACGCTTGATAGAACCCAAAATGTATATATTCAAAGAGATGTCTCTAAATTGCTGATGACGGTCTTAAGATTCAGCAAAGGAATAGAAATTAAATTTAACATTTTCAATTTTTGAAATATGTTTGCATTGCTCTAATTTACTGCTTGCTGAATTCAACGAGGTTGAAAAGCGGCAAACTAAATGCGAAAAGCGTAAATAAAATATGTTGAATATTACTTTGAAAGTTGACACATTCCCCGAAAGTGCTCGAAACAAAATATACAAGTCTTAGTTCCAACTTTTCACTCACAAGAAAAGCCTGAAGTGTAAATAGTAGGGATGGGAGAGTTATTTTAAAATAATTTATTTTGGTAATTTTCAAATATAATATCAAAAAGCTGCTGATGTCACTTTACTCAACATATTTGCCTCTGCGCACAAAAAAATTAAATAAAAAAATTGGGATCGTTTATGCCAAAATAATGTTTTTAAAATTGCATACATTTCACCCAGTTATTAATATTAAAAAAAACTTACATGACTTTAATTAAAGAACTAATTGTGGAAAAAATCATTTGAAGAAAAAATCTGTATCGTCAATAAAGTAATTGTACGAGAGATTGCCTGTAATTTCAAACATTGGCAAGTTTTGAAACTTTAGAGTTAATAGTGAAAATCGGACAATCGTGTTCTTTATAAATGTATTTCACTCTATTGTCACAAGAATTTTTAAAAAAATAGAGCAATTTTTGAGAATATTTTTAAAATGTCCCAAGGGCATGATAGGAAGTACCCCCAAAATTTCAAGAATTGCTTTCAAAATCCCAAGGGTTCGAGACAGATAAATGAAAGAAACAGAAAGAGACCGTTTTTCGTTGACAGAAGATCCAAAACGTTTCTGTTAGAATCTCGAAAGCAATTTTCCGGGGAACACATAACTCTCTACATTACTGCTTATAACGAAGAAAGTAATAATTGATAGATTATATAATTGCTGTTTAGGTACAGGCATGGTCAATGCCCAAAAATATTACTCATCCAAATGACATCCCCGTGGGAAATAGAAAAGGGTGTGACGGGTTGTGTTGTCCTGTCAAGGCAGGCAATTAAAGCAATGTTTTACGATAATGTAAATTAATACAATTATCCTTTCTGAATATCTGAGATCATTAGAATGTGAGCGCCACAACTTACTCGGCTGCAAGGGTCGTGGGTTGGAATCCCGACTGGGACATGGATGTTTGCTTATATATTTGTATATTTGCCTATGTTAATGAATGTGATAGAGGCATTGGCATAAAAGGCCTCTCCTGTGTACAAATTTGACCGTATAAATATTCGATTCTGGGAGAAGCAGCATCTCTTCGCATGGACCATATACGCAAAATTAGTTATCAGTAGGGAGTGAATTTTAATGAAATATTTTTTTTTCTTTTCACTTTAGAACAATGCCATTTAGTATACAAATTCATTTTTTGTTAAGACAAAACGAAATGACCCATTTTCATAAGCCATTTTTTGCATTTTTCGTCGATTTCGACTAATAAGTCATTTTTTACCTTTTAATGCATTTTTTGCTGATTTAATCGATTGTAATATCATTGTAATGGTAGCTGCTTCAAACAATGCTTACGAGGCGCAACAAATGTTCACCTCACAATTCCTGAGAAGCGTACTCGATGTCTTCGCTCATATCTTGTATTGTGAGCCTTGTGAGTACTATGTAATATTAAGGTTCCTGTGACGCCTATTAGCCCCATTGTCAGTTGGGCTGATTTCGCGATAAACAAAGGCAGATTCTTTTATAGAACAGTCCAAACCAAAAGTTAGCCAGCTGAGTTCACTTGAACAATACGAAGAAGCCTCGATTACATCAGTAACATACCAAACAGCTTGCGTGTTTCATCTGAAGTGGTTTTGATCATATGTTTTACATCATTTTTCTTTGTTTTAGGGAATTTTAAAGCATTGTAAGAGCATGTTATGGATCATTTTTGGCAATGTTTTAGGTCATCAAAATCCGCCCCCTCTGTATCAGTTTAACCGGTGTGTTACCTTATGTCCTTGCGAGTACTCAATAGAAGTTAGGTATATTGACCTAAGCACGTGAATTATTGAAGGGCGGAAAAAACCCACAGTGGCCATGCCATTCTTGTAGCATACAAAAGAACTGTGGGAGGTGACGGCAAAATGAAATGCCTTCGGCAATTTCCCGTCCTAACAATATTTCGTTCTCCCCCCAAATACAAAGTTCGTATATAGTTAACTGAGGCCGACCTCAGGCCGAGAATGTGAGTCACACCTAGGCGTTTTGGGGGAAGTTCGCGGGGCGCTCCTGTTCGAAAAAGCTTCCCTAGACCCGCGACGGAAGTAGCCTTTAAAGGGTTGAATACACGGGTGTGGAACGAAGTCCCATACGATAAGTAAATATATTGGCGCGTCACATGGCGCGTCAGACATCGGTGCTGCGAGAATGGTGTGGGAGATTATTCGTTAACTGTGAAATTCTAGGGTCCCGTCTGTGGTGGTTTTTGCAGAGGAGTAGCTGACGGTGCCACAGAACGGCGGAGGATTCGAAAGACCAGTGGTTCGCATCGATCATTTTCGTGGTTTCCTCTAAACCTATCGGCGATGATACCAGAGCAGTAGGTTCATACTCCATCGCGATGTTTCCTTTCCCAGTGATGTTTCCAAGATCAACCTTAGATCCAGGCGGTGGTCTGATTTATTCCCATGTGGACCAATGTTCTTAAAAAGTCAGTGTAAATGTTTCTGCAGCACAGGGATGACGCGGATATCAAGAGAATCGATCTAGATTTTAGCTCTAATCTAAAGGAAGAAAATGGATAAGTTTCATGTGAATTATGACCTGAACTGACAAGACGAAAACGGTACACAACGGAACTAACAAAACGATACTCAAACCGCCAAACGAAAAGCTAAAGTTTTCGTGTTTTTATACTGCTGACCATTATTGAAAACTAAGCGCATGTTTCTTTCATTTTTTTTAGCTGTACCATTAGTTAACCCTTCTTGATGAATTCTATTCAACACTGGAAGGTTAGGAAAACAGAAAGTGTTGTCCCCCAGTATCCTGGTCCTCGTTGCCATCTCCGGCACGTCCACGACTGAAGGCGGGGGAGGGGTATCGCCGGTTGCCAGGTCACGCAACGAAGTAGGAAGCGAGAAACCGGTTGGCGGTTTGAAAAAAGGTCTTTACAATAAAATAAAATAATAATAAGTTTGGCTGCTGCGCGAGGGCTACGTTCTTTCGAGTCCGTAAATGACTAGACCGTTCGAAACATTAGAATCTTCGTACACAGGGAAGTCTTCGAGGCGAGTCCCGGGAGTAGAGGATTTTTTTACTCCTTCGTTGTTGGAACAGCCAACGAGAATTCTGGAAGTCGTCGGTTGAGGTTTCAGTGCCATCATCAAAGTACCCAACGCTTTTCTTTGGGTCTACTTTCGATTGGCTGATTCTCCATTCCTTGTACTCTAGAAGTCTCCTCCAGTACTGACAGCAATGCTGCCCGCAAGGCGGAATGTTCACAAAATAAGGAGATGGGGGCCGACCCAGATGACACCGACACTACAATTCGGCTCCACGTTGCCTGAGACTCTTCTTCATTCCAGATTTTCTTGTCAAAATCTTCTTGGTCGGCATTGTTTTAGGAGTCACCGACATTAAGGGCACGAACCGTTTCTGACTGTATGAATATTAGCCCCAAACTAGAAACTGCACTGGAAGAAAAAGCACTTTTCAATTAAAAAAAAAATTTTTTTGTTTAACAAAATCAACAATACATAGATATGTAATCGGTCAGATTTATGCCGCAAAAAGCGATCGTTCTGGCCCTACACAACTCTGTCATCGAAAGCGTACTACCCGCCCCGCTACTAGTTGATTGACGCCTCCTTGTCGAATTACATTTAACACGGGAAGGTTACGATCGTGGAGGAAGCTGGTCCTGGCTGTCGTGCCTCCGTCTTGCCCTCGTCCCCGTCCCCGTCCCCGTCCCCGTCCAGCGGCGTCCGAGGGCACAGGCGGGGGGCGGTCGTCGGCCGCCAGGGCCGGCGGCGGGGTAGGCGCCGCAGAACCGGTCGGCGGCGGCGGGGGCGGGGCGGCGCTGCACGACACGGAGGCGGCGGCGGCGGCGGCGGCGGCGGCGGCGGTGGCGACTCGCGGCCGTGGCCACGGGCGGGGGCCGCGGTCACAGTGGATCGGAATGACACGAAAAGTTCACATGTCTTCTTTCCCTTGATTTTCAAGCTCTTCAGCAAACAATAACAACTAATGATGCTACACCCCTTACTTTCCTATATTATTTGTAATGTTTCTGAATTCTGTTTATTAATACGTGAAAAAATACCCCTTTTAAGCATGTATTGCGTGAATGGAGGAGTGTGAGGTTTGACATAGTTGAAGTTTATGTGCAGAAAGCTGAAATGTACATGTTACATACGCTTATTAAATTAAATAATATGGCGTTTAGGTGGATCACGCAAAACGCTGCAACACCCCATTGTCGTACGTAACTCCGTTTTGGAGCTTTAAAACTTGATCTTCTATGCTCTAATCCACAAAATGAGTCACTAGGCCTTTTATTCCAATCGCAGCATGTAAGAAAAACATATTTCAATCCATATTTGCATTTGTATACGCGAAAAGCATATTATTAATAATAGTCATTATAATTGTAATAATATTTTATGCACGTGAACGTTATTATTTTTACAAACGTTCGTAGTGGTTTTATTTTTCTCTTAACATAACAATATACATAAACAAAGTGTACCGGAGACATTGTATTTGACTTCCGAAGTACATTGCTCTCTTGGTGTTTGAGGTCACGAGACTAGTTTCTTTTCTATTTCTCAGCCATGCTGGACCAAGAAGCTCAGTGATCCTCCCCCACCCTGTTTTCATACGTAGGTTCTCATAGGTTTTCAAATGTCATAGGTATTGTTGGAAATTAAGGCAAACAAGATATACTGTTTTACAATAGAACTTCAATAACGTTAAAAATTAAAAATGTAATGAATGACGGTCGAGTTTGGACCATTGGGTGACCACTAATATTATGTTATTGTAAGTTAAACCTTCTAATTATCCAGCGTTATCTTGAGAATCTCTTTAGAGCAAATAAAGTGCGGGAGATTCTAATGTGCAATTTTAGAAATTTAATTAAAATCGGAGATAAATGAAATTTCCGAGCTCATTTTTACGGAGATTTTAAATATTATTTTCCAAGAGTCTCCTGTCTCCGATTTAGAGAACACAAAGAAGACTATACACCTATGGGATTAACATTCTTCACTTCATTATCCAATTATATGTTGCTATATCTCGGTAATCTGAGATACAAATCGAATTTTAATGGTGATATTAACAAATATAATAATTATTATTATACTTGTTAATATCATCAATAACAATAATAATAAGATTTATTATTGTTATTATTTTATTATTATTATTATTAGTATTATTATAACAAAGCAACAAAAATATTTGTTTTGTTAATTTACATATTTTTTCTGTCCAATTTCTTATAGAACGATATATCATGTTGTAAAGTAACAACATGTGATCTGAAGGGAAAAAAATGCTGAACATACACAGAATAGTTGTCGAAAAGTAGTAAGCACTCTGCTGAAGATAAAGACATAAAATACTCTCGTACAACATCAAAATTAATTAAATATTCTAAGAAAAACAGAGAGAAGAATGTTGCATTGCTATGCTGTAGTATATTTACAAAAGTTATTTTCATAGGCAGGGCAGGACTCTTCCTTAGAGCTTAAGGAGCACGACGAGAGCTGTGTCGTACGCAGTGGCTCATTCATAATTACTCAATCAGTACGCTCACTGCGAGAGTAGGCAGAATAACGCACTCACATATTTGCATTTTCAGTTCAAATCGAGATTTCTTTATTGTATTTGAATTTTTCCCTACTTCTTCGGATATCCTTAAATCATAAATACCCTCTAATGGCCGCACGCTGCATAATTTTGTTTCGAGTCCTGCGGTCAGTAGAAATTACTAATATAGATTGCTAACAGATTTATTGTGGTCTTGATACCACGAGTGTATGACCCGCAAATGATTCCAGTTCAGTTTAATACATCATTATAACTTAAAATATAATTATAGTTAACAGTTCTAATTAAATATCCAATGACATGAATTTTGAAAATGCCAATGTTATTTATTATTTACTTACGTTTTTCAATGGCATACAATTGGAATTATTCAGATTATAGTAAATTATGATATGAAAGGGTTGATTGGAAAATTATTGTACAATGAATCGTCGTACGACCATGGACCGGGAGAGATGGTTCAGGGCATCAATTGATGTCACTGCAATCTCTCTGACGGGAGTTCCTAGGGTCGAGTCCCGACGGTGGCAGGATTTTTGATACTAGCTTGTCAGCTAGATCGATTTCAGTCGCTGTCTGGAGGAGAATTCTAGCGGCTGGCTGCTCTGATCGGTAGTTTTCCGTTGTTTCTCTGATCAACGCCAGGAAGATGCCGGGGTAGTATCCTAACAAACGGGCCACGAACCGCGCGCGATCTTTCCTATTTCTTCCTTGTCCTATCCTCACCCCTTACACACACACACACACACACTTACACTGGCAGATATTTGGGAAAAACCTCGATCTCGCCAAACAGTGGGAGTAGACCACTCTCTCCGCAGACTACTATCTCCCGAGCAAAACATACACTATACGTACGAGGCTAACAACCTTAGTAATTGACCCCCTAGGAATCACTAACAATCAATCAATCATGACCATAGAAATCGTGCACCTACAATTAACACATCAAGTCGTTGTAAGAGTACAGTACGGCATCCTTTTGTGTCCCTCGATAGCAGGACTGCTGGCAGCGTGGCATTAATGTCTGCCTCATAATTGCAAACTTCTATTGCATATGTACTTCTATTCAGCATAGACAGCATCCAAGAAAGGAATGGACGTGAATAACCAGGAAATGATGTAATTGACTCAAGCCAATTGGAACGCGACGTTTCTTCAAATAACTCTGTTTCCCTTGAAGTTTTGCGATAAAGAAAAATAAATGCATATTTTCAATTGCGAATAAAATGACTTGGAAGTGAACGGCGAACTCGGGTTTTGCATGACTTAATTTTGATGATGTTAATAACTACAGAAATGGATGTTTGTCCACATTTGAGGCAGTTTTAAAACACAGTTTCAATGTATTTTTTTTACATCTTAAGCTATTTGGAATATTTTTGTTTCCTATAGGTATAAAAATTAATTTTGACATTCATAACTCCTTGTAAAATGATGCCATCAGTGAAGTGTTGATAGTTGGAAACACGAAAGAAACAAAGGGTTGAAAATGAACCACATAATGTTGAAGACTATATGCACTTTTTGTAGCTACTTTTGTATAAAGTCAGAAATGTGTAATTCGTTTTCATGACAAAATTTGGACAAAATATTTTAATGTATTTTATTTATATACGCGAGGGATTTATTTTTTCAAATGAAGAATATTTAAAGTTAATTTATTTCTGGTTTGTAGTAATGTATTGCTAATTTTTATAATTTTCATGGTAGCAAGATGTTGCCATTGTTCACTATCGGAATTTGTAAGCAAGTCTTTAGCTTCTTGCTTGTATGTGATACGTCATTTTACAACTTACAAAATTATGAATGCAAAACACGAAGTAATGAAAATAGTCTGGCAAACTTCATTTAAAAAATTGAATTCACTGATATCTCTATTTCTCGAAACTCAAATAGAGAATTCTTCGTTATTTCCAGATTTTCATTCCGCATCACCTTGCTCACGTTTTTACCTACTTCTCCGTTTTCTCCCTCGACTTTGAGATATCTACGTTCACATGAAATAAAGTTATTTTTACTGATACGTTATTGTTTGTTATTACTTTCGATACGGAGATCGATATATCCTGCACAATTTAACTCGATCGAGAGGATCGTTGTTAAGAGGGAATCATGAAGACAGTTGAATGATGCTACATGTTCTCTTATTGAGAGAGTCATGAAAAATATGAAAAGACAAATCGAGTTACTTTTTAATTAACTAGATGTTAAATTAAGTCTGAATTATTAAAATTAGGTAAAAATTAAATCAGTGTGTACCACGGGCATTAACTGGTTCTAATTATCTCAGGTGATATAAAGCGCATTAGATAAAGATCATTTGAACCGTATAACGCCATTGGTGCATAAATAACCATTCTTGGTGTAGTGGACATTTTTCATTTATTTATTTCAACAAAACAACGAAATAACAAAGAGCGAATTAGTTTGTCTTTATCGATTCCCCCCCCCCCTTTGCATTATTCACCCGATTTCGGCCCAGTGTGCGTCGGCGACAGCGGCGGCGGCGGTGGTGGCGGCAATGGCGGCGGCGGCGGCGGCGGCGGCTAGCGACCGTGGCCAGAGGCGGGGAGGGGGTGGCGGCGCCCACAAAACCGCGCGGCGGCCGCGGAGAAAGCCAGTCTAGCTGCCGACGTCGACATCGCCTCGCCGCTGTCGTCGCCGTCTGCTTCGTCGCCGCCATGACTTGGGACAGGTACGTGCCCTCGCGGCGAAGGTTGTGGTTGTGGACCTCCGCCAGCGGCGATCGGTGGTCCTATCGATATCGACTAGCGACTTCCAATCGACATCGTGGGCCGTAGAGGAAAAAGCGTTCAGTTGTGCTGCAGTCGAAAACGCATGTGCCCAGAGCCGGGAAGGGAAAATGGAAGTTACTGAACATTTACTATCGAGCACGATGTAATGAGGGATGTAGTTCACGGCATTGATCGAAGTATAAACATAGTTTAATTGTTTATACTTCGACCAATCCCGTGAACTACATCCCTTGTTACTGAATATTGCTGTATTACTTGCTTTAAGTTACCGGATATGGTATTCGAAAGGAAGTAGACGGAAAGAAATGAGGATAGGATTTTCAATTAAAAATGTTTCTACTGCTCTTCAAAAATAAGTAATTGCAGTTCGTTGAAAAGAAAAGTAAGTAAACGACGTGTTCAACACTGTCGTATTCTTTTATTTCATCTCACGCTTTGTTGGAAAACATAATACATTCAAAAATATGTTTTCACCAGCTTCGCTATTTTACTTTTAAGACTTTAACACTTAGCAGAAATTCATTAAACTAACTGTAATATAGAAATAAAAGAACAGTAGTGAAAGTATAATGTATTTCATAAACAGAATAAAAATGGACGCATTTACAATAATGCACCATCGACATCAAAATTGCTGAACTTTATATTAATTATAATGACTTTGTCTCATCAACAGGTCTCGTTATTAGCTACTGCATGAATTTACATCAGTTTCAAAAGAAGGGCGTCACAAAATTATTCAAAACACATACCTTATAGGATACAAACATAAATTTGTTAAAAACGAGATAGCATTATTTTAAAGTTGAATCGATTTTATACAAAAATTATGTTGCTATAGTATAGCAAAGTGTATTTTTAATTGAAATGAAATTTTTGCGTTAGTTAAATCCTCGTCAAAATATTTTAAATGTGTTTTTGGATTGTTTTTGTATGATTCATTTTCTATCTCAATCTTCAAGTTTTCTCATTGTTGAGATTAAATAATGTGTTGTATTAAATTTTATTGCATTTAACATAGGTAGTAAAAGACATAAATCTGGAAGATTTAAAAATGGTCGTGTTTTCTTCAGCTTTAATATACTATTAATAGATGTCTTTACTTAATACTGTATTTGGAATTGGTATTTTCTAAGAAACTTCTTACAATAATATGGATACTAATTCTTTTCATGTCTTCCGAAAGGTACATCGAGTTCTTATCACAAGACGAATTACTTTTGATAAATTGAGAACATTGTAATGATTGCCCTTAAAAATAACAATGAACATTGCATGTGTATAATTTATAAATCTGATATTTAAAATTGAATTATTTTTTATTTGATTTGTGATTATAACATTATGTAAATGTCAGTTTATGCTTTATTCTCTTCACTTAAGATTCGGCAAGCGTGTTGGCGTGAGCGCTGTCAACGAGCCACACCTCCGTCCAGGCTAAGCGGTTGGCGGGTCACGGTTTCGCATTGTCTTTCACCCGAGCTGATGCTATCGATTTGTTCGCCGTCACGTGTGCGATGCTGAGGGTGGTGAAAATGTTTTGTTGATGTTGAAGGTCAGGTGGTTTATTTTTGGAGCTGTTGTGTAACTGGTTTTATTAGTCTGCTCGTAAAAGGTGTTTACATTCTATAAGGATGGATTCTTTCCCATTCTATAGAATTTCTACATTAGTTACTCTAATATTTATCTGGTCTTGTCCACATCTTTTTCAAAATTCAATAGTTTTTGCTGATGGCTGTGCTTTGTTAAAATGTAACTGTTAGAATCCAATGCAATTGATACTCCAAACCTAAGAATTTTTAACATTCTTATTTATTTGCATTCAATTCATGTTTGCAAAAGTTAATCTTAGTATTATTTCAAAATACATATATTTGAAAAAGTGTAGCAGTACAAATTGCAGTAGTACGATCAGGGTTTGTTGAACAGATGTTCCTCATTGATCTGTCCATACAAAAAGGACATAGCTGGGGTGTCATTTAATGGCCCATAATAATATTCCATTGGCAAAAATACCGATTATATTTTAGATCGATTCTGCAATGGAAATACATTTTATTGCTGAAACTTCGTACAAATATTGCTGAGTGACTTAGCGCATTTTCCTCATTCATTTGTCTTTATTCAATTGTCAAGGACTCCATGCAATTGTGAAACTGTTTCAGGTAAAATAAATAATAATCTTAGGCGATTTTTAATCCAGAACAGAATTACTTACAAATATCTTTGAATTCTAAAATGTTCTTACAATAGTGTTATTTTGAATAGACTCAAATTACCAAGTAGTTTTGAACATAACAGGATACTGTTTGTTTGGAGTGTGATAACCTAAGTAAGTTATATGACCGCTGAATCAGTAAATTTCCTTGTTCTCCCATTTCTGGAATAATTGAGAGTGCTAACAATGTAATTTCTCAATATCCAAGATTCCATAAGATCTCTAGTATCAACATTCCCTATTTACGGCATTTAAAGGAAATAATGGAATACATTTGAAGAAGAATGTCTTCAATTCTAGTAAGTGCACATTTAGGAATTTTTTGAATTATAAACCACAATAAATTAACGTAAACAATTCATACTTCTGACATTCCTTCGTTGATGTGATTCACAGTTTTAGAAGGAATACGTAAAACTGATAATTGTATTACACCTACAAATTTGAAAATATATTTATTTATTTTCATCTATTGCAAATTATAGCAGTACTAATTGAAGGTATCAATTGGAAATAATTTTCCATCGAAGATAGAAGGTATGAACTATTACAACATAGTGTATTTTTATTTTACATTTCTTTAAAATTACACAGTTATAAATCTTGTGCTTTTCCATACATAATTGTAGTCATTAAGAGGAAAGTTTACAAACGTAACGGAACTCACAAAATGGAAGCGTAGGGTCCGAGCATGCACTTTTTCAACAATGTATTGTGAACAACAATAGAAACAGGTTCCCGGACGAGGATCATTATTCAGGACTTGTGAGCAGCAAATTACAATTATTCCATGGCGGTTTTTATTCCGTCCGACCAAACTGTCGTTTGTTTACTTTCAGTATCAAATACTCCGTAAAGAGTAAACACAGAATTCAAAATTAGGTGTTTTCCGCTTTTGAATTTTCACGTAGATCATTACAAGAATGTGTAAGGTGCTAGAATGAGTAGCAGAGAACAGCGACACGCAGTTTCTGTTGCAAAATATGTTTCATGTGCCATAAACAATATAAACAGTGTTGATCCATTTGAACATCCCATATAGACACATTATCAACCAATTAATTTTCACGTAAATGACAAATCGGGTTCCTATATTTACCCAGTTTTTATATTCATTAAAATTGTCAAATACTGTTTATTGTTTGGTTTTAAATTGACGAGTCGCTAAAAATATTTGGTTAGTTAATTAATTGACGCCACATTAATTTTAAAAAATCTGAAGTTATTTTGTAAAGAAATGAGGTCTTCAGGAAACAATTGGGTGTCTCATTAGGGCTGGAACGAATGTAGAGACGCACCGTCTGTTTGTGCGCGTCAGGACCTCCGATTGCCCCAAGCGTCATTGCTGAGTTTTCCGCGTTCCCTCTCCCCTCTCAGCCCTTCGCCCCTCCCCCTCCCCCCTCCCCATCGCCAGGGTTCCGTCGCAGGAGCACATATAGGTTATGACTGTTATGACACGTGCCACGAAAGATACTGACAAGAGGAACCGTTCAACATTCTATCCTTGACAATAAAAGTTGAGTTACCATCAGTTATTGTTTATTTGAAAAAAAATCTTAAGACGAAAAATGTAATGTATACAATTTTAATAATAAGATATATGTATCAAAATTAAACTATTTTTATGTTCTGCACAATTTTTTCAAAAGCCCTACCAGTTGAATTGCTTAGAAACATCTTATTTCTTTATTTCATCATGCCTTTCATCGTTCAAGAATTGTTTGGAAATATTGGGCTAGAGATGTATACGCTTGTCGTGTCATTTACGCCAGTTTACGCGGGTATTCCACCGGCTTCACCCGAATGTACTAAACCGGTGTTGACTGCTCAGCCGAAGCACATTTCTGATTCTCCAGCAATAGCACTATCGGGCGCGCGTGTTTTCGAGCTACGAAAATCCTGAGCTCTTACCATACAGAGATGACCTATGAATACCGATAGCAAAGAGCCTGGTTAGCAGCGGGGACATTACTCCAAAACGTAAATTCCCCCTCCAATACACACTATTTTCATGTACACATGTACACATGAATCTCATACTTAAGGAATCATATTTATTAATTTTCTTTTGATATGTTTTTTTTTCTATTATGCTTTATTCTAAAGCTCAAAGACTGCCTTCATATTGTGCACGCGATCTTCTCTTAGTTTTGTGGGGGGGGGGGAAATTATAAATTTCCCACAAAGAGAGACTTCCCATATTTATGATTAATACAAAATACAGTACTATATTAAATTGAAATGAACGCGATCATTATTTGTTTCGAAACTTATAACATTGGAAAAGACCAATGACATGAGCTGAGTACATGATCAACATGAGTAAATCTCTATTCATTATGCTGCAACATTTGAATATTATTAAATTAAAAATGAAAAGAACTCTTGCAGGGCACATTATGCTTTCGGGAGTTTGTTTAACTAGACTACAATTAAATAATACAAAATAATACATTTTCTCTTTTTTCATTGCGTCGATTTCGAAGTAAATAGTCAATGTTTAACATAATGAGCACCCACACAAGGGGAAGCGGCAGGATCCCCAGACTACCCCGGAAATTTTGCAAGGGCCCCGTTGCCTTACTCAATAAAACAGCTTATTTTCATAAACATGTTCAATTCCTATTTTTTCCTCTTTTTAAACATGGCAGTTAGGAAAATTATTTAAGACTTTTGGGGAAGAGACACTGCAAACTATCTGGCAACTCTGCAAATGGTTCAATACAAAATCGATTATATTTACAATTAGGATAATTTCATTGGCCTATCAGTGCTTTATTTGTTTACTAGTAAAATACCTACATATAAATAAAAAAAGAGGGGTAAAAATAAAGAGGGGGGCCCTAGAAATGAAGTTGCCCCCCGCCAATTGTTTTAGAATGTTCAACATCGTTTAATTCTAAGAGTGTTAATACAGAAGAATAAAAATAAATAGTTAAAACTTCTGCAGATAACTTCAGCTCATTAAGTGAAAACAACAAATAGTTGATCGAGAAATTGAGACAGGAAATTGCTAAACTTAAAACTCCCCTCAATTTCCAAATTTTCCGCAGAGAGTTCAGCTCTTCAGGTAGCAATGTTGACGCTCCGTCAGAAGACGTATTTCTGCATTGAATTTAATCTTATTCACAGTATTACGCGCCCATGATGATAAAATACTAATGCTACGGCAGGTACCGTCACACACTGCAGACCATTTTGAGATTCACTGCATCTACAGGAGGATTTTGTATCGTCCTGAAATGCATTGACGTGACAAGGACAGAGAGCCCAGAGTTGTGCTAAAAATATGTTTCACCTCGCAAGTCGCATGTGATGAAGTCGTTCCCAGGGTTTCTTTTGACATATAAATATACGAGAGAACGTGCTTCAGTGTCGTTACACGAGATATTACGGTGTATTTGATATCGTCTTGTCTATAAATGAACGTATAACATTCGACTTAGTTTCTTGGAGGGGCAATTTTACATTTTTTCTTCCAATTCATATGATACGTGTCATAAATGTCTTGCCGGTAATATCTCTGCAGCATATTGTAATAATGGTCGTGTAAATTACAAAAATAAGTAAAATTTCAAAAGGAGGTAGCAACTGATACTACAATACTTAGTTATGTTCAAATTACAAATGTGTAAATTACAAAAATAAGTACAAATCGAAAAGGAGGTAGCAAATGATATTACAACACTTCGATACGTTCATTACATGATTCTACATTACCAGACCATTTTGAGGTAATCAACTAGGCGGCGAAGCTAATAACGAAGTCTGTTAACGCTAAGTGCAAGTCCTTTTGTGAGGTACAACTAACGATACGGATGTCAGAATAGACAGAAAAGAGAGTACGAAGAGAGTTCACTTTTGATGAAGGAGTCCATTTTGCATACAATTTCACAGCAATTCTTTGTTGAGCGGCAAAAGGATCAGCGAAGTGCAAGACTCTTTTTGTTGTTCTGCAATAACACTCTCACAATATCACAGCTTTAGAATAGCGACAAAAGACGAGAGGTCTGCAATGACGCGCGGATTTGAACGTCTCGTGTACAAAGAGCTCCCTGTACCCGCATGTAGCCTTCTCACGCCCTTTCATTTGCGAAATGCTCATTTCCTAGAAAGGTAGCAGCGCTTTTCACGCTCGCAAACACTCTCTTTTTAATCATTCGACGAACGTGTTCCACGACCGCGATGAGTGTCTCCGGCGCCGGTAGCGACAACGCGGTGTGAATACGAGATTCCCCCTCCCAGACAAGGGGAAAACTCCCAAGTGAATCGCTCGTAGTGATGCAGCGTACGTAGGAGAGTTGCACGCTCTTTGCCTTGGGCGATTTGACATTCACGCTTGTGCTTCAGAACGGGTCTAGTTTTGCATTCATTCATGGTTCTCGGTGGAGGGCCCCTTGCAAGTTATCATTTAATTATTATATTATTGTTATATATTATTATTATTATTATTATATTGTTATATTATTATTATTATATTGTTATATTATTATTATTATATTGTTATATTATTATTATTATTGTTATATTATTATTATTATTGTTATATTATTATTATTATTGTTATATTATTATTATTATTATTATCAGTCTTTTTTCGAGAACCTTTTTTAGTAATCTACATATTTCCTCTATCCGACACATTTTGGCGCGATCAGGGACTTCATTGGGAATTCACTGTGGAACACCTGCCATCTATGGTTGCTTATTCCAGCCAACGGTCATAGCTGCTTCTACCGTAGACTCGGGTATCCTGTTGGATAGTGTCCGTTTTCTATTTCTGTATTCCGACCACTTATTGAGACAGAGTGGTAAGTATGGAAAGGCTTTGAGGGTGATGTATGGTGGTTGGAAAAGGCCAATCATGTCCCTTCACACCAGCAAATCATGTCTGCGGCGAGATTCCAACCCGTGGCCCATAAAGTTTCGGCGCACTCGGCTTCCCAAATAGGCTATTATTTGCTACTAAAATCAACATTTCTCAATGCGTCCCCCCCCGCAATATTACCTCTTCATTCCTTTTCATTTCTGGTGGTGCTGGAACAAATCTATTGTTCGACGTACATCCAGCATAATAAAGAAGAGACTGAGCGAGAATAATGTAAAATTGAACAAAATAAGTCTAATTGTGATTGAGAACGCAAATTCTGGTATAGAAATTTATCTCTTTAGTAGAGTTTTCATTCGGTGCATCAGAGTGCATTGTAAACCAGTGTAATCGATTAAAATAGTAATTTTAATATAAAGTTTCAACATTTTAATATGCTGCTCTGCTTTAAGGCACACCCTATGGAACTCCAATAAACTGGTGAAAACTCCAATAAATAGTTCAAAATTTAGATACGAACATTTGTGTTAATCTTATTGAGACAGTTTAATTTGGTAAATTTTATAGTATTCAAGCAAGTACAATATACATTAATTGCTGACAAAATAAGTGTAGTAAGCGCAGTTTCCGGCTCCCTATAGATGTTTTGATTATCGTGTTATTTCTTGTTTACTTGGTGAATGAAAACGCCGAACGTGATGCTGGAAAGGGTAACTTCGTGGGTTCGATAGGAATCTGGATTTCCAGACGCTACGCGACCGACGGCAACCAAAGGCCGATCGCCACTCGATTCCCAGATTCGCAATAGTATCGTGAGCAGTAACCTACACCTCGGTCTTCGCTAGTTGGGCATCGGAAATACCAAGACCATCTGTAACACGTGGAGATAGTCTTGTATATGCTGAAATAATTATAAACGTTGTCATTGCCAACAATAGTATTTATTACAAGAGCAGCTTTCGATGGATTAGCCATCATCACCAGTTGTCTGCTGAATGGAAGCCACAAAAACGACTACCTACACACTGATGACACTGGACAACTGATGGAACGGAAAACTGATAGAACGGAAAACTGATGATGATGGCTAAGCAATAGAAAGCTGCTCTTGTAATAAATACTATTGTTGACAATGACAACGTTTATAATTATTTCATTAGAAATGCCAACGATAACGCAGCACAACACCTATATTCTAAAACTTGTGTATGCTTCCTGCAAATGTTTAAACAAATTAGGTGTGAAATTATGAGAATATGCAAACGCTATTGAAAGATATATTTGTGTGTGTGTGTGTGTTTCAACAAACAAATTGGATGATTCCGCTCGCAGTTGTGCAGTAGCGTCCGATCGATATTTCGGTTGCACTGTCACTGCAGTCATACTTAGAGCTTTCGCCAGGTAGGATCTCGAGTGGCGGTCGGCTGTTTCTCCACAACGCAGGGCCGGGGCCAATAGATATTCAAAATTTAAGATATTTTAGGCCGGGGTCAATAGATACTCAACTATACTAGAGCGCCATTTCCTAGGAATTGTTTCAAACGTTTTTCCCCTCACTCTGCGACCTGCCACAAGGCAAAATGCATTTCACATCTCCTATGTCCATGCAGTATCTCCTCTCTTTCTACCGGCTTAGGTGGCTTAGAGCATAAATTGATGTCACTGCAGTGCCTTTGACTGGAAGGTCTAAGAGTTATCTCAACGGTGACAGGATTTTCGACTCTAGCCACATAGGCAGGTTGAATTCAAACGCTGTCTGGAGGAGAACTCTAGTGGCCGACTACTTTGGTCGGTAGTTTTGCTTGGTTTCTCCGATCAACAACAAGCGAATGCCGAAGGAGTACACTAACAAACGGTCTGCGGACCGCTCGCGATCTTTCCGTCCTCTGTCCTATCCTCACAGCTTACTCATGCAGTTAAGCTTACAGCTTACTCATTCAGTTAAGATTACATGTATTACATCTGCGGAGAGACCAATCACAAGCTGACAGCTTGTTCTTAATTTAGAGCTTATCCTTGCTAGGCGGTGCTCTACTGATAAGTGATACCTGGTTAAGGAAACCCCGAGAGCCGTCGGGCTCGATGCCAGATGGTGGGAGATCAACTTTGCCTCCCACGATAATACTACACTTTCGGGACTTATCACCTTAGCAGTTTACGCACCCGGAATTCCTAATCAATCCTCTGTTCTTAATTCCCAATTTCCGCCCGCTGTCTGACTGACCCGCACGTGCTTTGTGCGCAGGATGGCGCCCGGCGCGCCGCTGCGGCTGGTGCCGCTGATGGTGCTGGTGGTGCTGGGGCTGGTGTCGGCGCTGGACCCCGCGCTGGAGGAGGCGGCGGCACGCGACCCGGACCCCGAAGCGGCCGCGCGCGAATATCTGCGGGAGCTGGACCACGACACGGGCGTTCACCTGAACCGCGCCTCGCTGGCCGAGTGGGCCTACGCCTCCAACCTCACCGAGCACAACCTCAAGCGCAAGGTCGGTGCTGCCCGCCTCAGCCTCTACCTATCCGCCTTTCCGCCTTTCCGCCTCGACGAACAGGCGGCGTGTAGAGTTCGCGCGAGGTGTCTGTGCACTCGACAGCCGTTGAAGTGGATCCATCTACGCAAATTACTGACGCATGTTTTCTTGATACACGAGCTCCCTAGTCCTCACCCTGTGCGGAATAGCACGGCACGTTGAGATACTTAAGTTTGACTCGGAACGGCACGTACCCATTTACAATGGTAGCAACAACCACCTCGTACTTTCAAAACAATGGTAGCATTGCTCGTAGCACGTTTTGTGTGAGTTAAGTTCATGCTCACAGTTTGTGTGCTCTTTTAAGCAGTGACCTAGCCACAACCCTCCTCTCCCCGTACACCCCGCTGTGGAATATCAAGGAAACTTGCGCGTGTAGTACTATAGCTGTTCAGAAAACATCGACCATCAACCAGGGATTAATCGCTCAGAAATTTGTTTAGCTGCGTTAATATGTTCATATTTGTTTTGTGTTCTTGTCTGTTTTCTTAGCCGAAATGCGAAAGTTTTTGTGCCGAGGCTTCCTGACAAGTTACAAAAGTCAATGTTTTTGAGTCTGCAATCAGTGTAGCCGTCTCTGACATCGACAGAGTGCACATATTCCTCGTGCGATATTTACTACACGTGTACCAGGTGCGGATCCACGAGGAGAGAAAGGAGAGAAATCCCCCCCCCCCCACGCTAAAATTGTCCAGTAACTATTCATTTTAATTTTTTACGAAACGTTCAAGCAAAAATATTTTCGGATCATCATTAAAACGAATAATTGAATTGCAGCATGAGCTAGTGTACCCCACGACATTTTACGATATCTGTAATAGTACACCTTCGAAGAAAACATTTTGAATTTTCCCTTCCAAAATTCGTCTCTGGATCCGTACCTGAGTGTACCCAATTGGCCCTGGGGACGAACCGTGGTGCAACTTGCGTGCCATGACAAGCGAATAACGGCCAAGCAAGTTTAAGAGACAACTAAAGGCTTACTACAGCAAAATGTTGCTGCCGAGTGTGTGAAAAATGGGTTTCTACGGAAGCAAAAATTGACTGTTCTGAAACGGCACACGTGAATACTGACGCTTCTTTCTTCCTCGTGACAAGATATCACCTTGTCAAATGCGGCGACATATTGAATCTGAGAGTGTAATCCGTAACGTAAGGTATTCAAAATTGCGTATTATTATAAGCTATTATTATAAGCAAGTATTTGCTTTTTGGAGGCAAAATCGAAACTGTTCAATTGTTTTTGTATCTCACCCCGATTTTATGAGTACGTAACAAAATCATAAACACTTCTCGTAAGTTCGAACACTGGATAGTTTTGTTTTAATTTCTGCGTGAACGGGGAACTAGTAATATAAAATATTCTCTCAATTGGTTCCCAGAAGAAACTTAATGGATTGAAGAAGCTTCTTATTAGAGGAGTATAGAAGCAACGTGGGATGGAAACAATTTAGGCAATATATGAAGCGTCAGAGCCCTTAAACTTGCTTGACTTATAATTGGATACCTTGGCACAAAGTTGCACCATTGTACTATAATGTACAAACGTGATATTTACAGGTATAAAAATATGTCAAAATGACCTAGTGATCTCGTTTTGTTTTGTTGTGAGACGAAGTAAGAGCAAGGGCGCGAGCACCTTATCACCCTTTGCCTAACGGTGAAGCTTGGCAAGCCTCTTGGTGAATCAGCGGCAGGTAGCCGTTCGGCAACGTTATTTATAATCTAAGATTTTGAACTCTCTTGAAACGTTATCTTCAGTATCAGAATTTCGATACTCTCGCCAGAGAAAATCCTTGTATTCTTTTATTTTGGTATACTTTTAAAACGATAATGTAACAATAGTCGCGAAAAATTAACGGAAAGTTTTTAAAAGAAGGTATGTTGTGCTACTCAAAAATTACTCGTGTACATAATGTGTTCATTTACATGAACTACTGTTTTTCCTAAGGCAATATTCTGAGGTTTAAATTAAAACAAACTTTCCTCACTATTAAACTGTTTAAAAATTTCAATTTTCCGCTAAATCTTGTCAAAATTTATTTAAATTTATAAACTATATATTAATCATTTCTGGTGTTAAATCTTTTGGGTATTATACCTAACCGGAAACAACGAACAAATGAATGGACTCAATGCAGCGCGAGATCAGAGAAGGGAATAAGACTATTTTGGCATAAATTGTCTTAGAAATTACCCAGATGCGCAGATTTACTGGGTTTATGAAGTGCGAGGCCTATGATCGAAGCTTTGTCGCCAACGTCGACATTCGTAGCATAGCATTATTTGGGACGGAAAATATTAGCTTAGAAAACTCCATTTACTACGTTTTGGTTTACTCCGAGCAGTGAATCGATTTCTTATAGTTGGTCACGACTAGGAATAAGATTGAAAACTGTTTAAGAACTGTAGAAAAATATTAGAAAAACACGCTTACTTTAAAATCGACCAGAGGATGGGAGTGGTGAAAATTGCATTAATGATTTGTTTAGTCTTAAATATATTCCACATAAAGTAAGTTCAATGTGTTTGGAGACATTTTTATTCAGTTATTCCACTATGGTCGAGAACCTTTACAGGGGTTTCTGAAATAGAGAAAGTAAGTAAAATACAAATCTCTGTCACTATTTTTGTAGATTACTTAAAACGTTCCGATGAAATTCCTAATTTTTGTTCTTATTGTACCTCTCTTTGGCCATTTCGACAAATATCTTCTTCCTTTCCGCATGAGAGGTGGGCGATTCCATTCCCGCCGGCGCGCACGAGCAAGAGGAGTGTGGCGTGGCGAGCGGAGTGGCGTGCGTGTGTGTTGCAGCTGGAGGTGTCGGCGGAAGTGGCGGCCTTCCAGAAGGAGGCGTGGCACCGCACCGTGCACTTCCCGTGGCAGACGTTCCGCGACCCCGACCTGCGCCGCCAGTTCCGCAAGTACTCCGTGCTGGGCTCCGCCGCGCTGCCGCCCGAGAAGTTCGAGAAGGTGCGTGCTACGCCACTTGCCAAACTACAACCCGGAACGGATATCCAGATGCCCCATATCCCTGATGAAATTTGCTGATTTAGATTTAGAATTAGGACCCGAAATGGCATTTCCTCCCCCTTTGTAATAGTATGTAGTTGTTATATTTAAGATTACAAGTACGTTTGTAACTACATTTGAATAGTATCATTAACTGAACTGAATTTTATTTAAAAGATTTACGAGCGAGGTCAAGCATTTGACAGGAAAACAGCCCTTAATGGCACACCAATGTTTACCACGCCGTACAGCTCACGTTGTGTCATGCAAGGGTGCAAGAATCACACAAGGAATATCAAAGATCTGTGTTTCATTGTACTGATGTTTAATCCGTAAGGAGAAATTCTTAATTTCTACGCAGTGGAATAGATGAGTAAGTCTTATGATAATACACGCAAAATAAAAATTAATGCAGTTGGTTTTCGATGATAAACATAATCGGAAATTTGAAATCTTAAATTAAAATGAGGGTAGGAAGAATCGTTATAAGAACGAAAATTTAAAATTATATTTAGAATTGAATGAGAAATAATAACATACAGTATAGTAACACAAAATTGTATTGGTTAGACGGCGATATCAATCGGTTATAAAACCTTATACTCGACCGCACTTTGGTTTAAATGATTTCGGTAAACCTTGGATTCTTAGGACACAGGTTGTGGAACTCGTATGATGTAATTTTTTTTGCGTTGCTTTTTTTGAACATGGAATTTGCACCAAATAAAATGTTAAAACGGAAAGACCATTTTCCGTGTTAAATAAGATTCCGAATGAAAAAATTTAAAACTGTTTACAATTTATGTTTAAAAACGTATTTTGTGAAATATTTATTTGAGTCACGACATACTATTTCAATATAAATAATCCTATTTTAAGCAGCTAAAAGAGGACATTTTTCTCTCTAAATATTGGAGATGTAGAAAAGCGAAGAAACGAGAAGATAACGAAGCCGGATTCCATGTGAGCTAATGCATTGTCAGACCGAGAAAAGCTGAATCGAACTAAGTAGTGCTCCTTTATCTCATGTAAAATCACGCCTCTCGAATAGCTTTTATTAATAAAAAAATATTAACCCATTGCGATATTTTATTGTAAAATCTCTTTGCATTCTCAATCATATTTTTCTCTACCTTTGAATTGTAACATGCTCTTGTGCTATGGTGCCTGATCAATTAACTAGAGCTGGCACCGTGAACGAACATAGGCTCATTTGCACGAAAGGAAAAACCCATAAAAGTGTTATGACTTCCTCGAAGTAAAAAACCAACAACAGAAAACAACTTCGAGGAAGACCTATGTATTCCACTAGTTTGAACATCCTGCGGACTCGGTTCGTAACCCTTTTGTAAGATGGTAAAATGTTCCAATTCTGAGAAAGAATGGCTCGTATACGTTTCTTCGCTTGTGGGCCACAAATGTAGCTCCCTAATCTCGACGGAAACTGTTTCTATTCGACGGAAAATTAATGATAATTACTATCATAACCCAAATAGTTACTGGCGTCATTTAAGACCTAATTGTCTATTGCATTTCCTGTGCCACTATTAAATGAACGACGATTTTGATGTCAAACGGGATAGTTATATTTTGTATTTGCGTATTACCACTTCAAATCACAATTTTTTGTTTCACTCAGAGGAGACTTAACGCTCAATCCGCCCAAACCACTTCCATTGTTATTTTTATTATTTAATACCGATCGATCTATCTTAACTCCGGTTATTTAGGTGCCTAAGACACACAATTTTCGAGCTATACACGATGTTAACGTATGATGCGGATAGCATATGCTTCTGCCGACTTGTTCATAGAATAATCCACGAAATTTTGGCTGTCCACTTTTATTCTTTAACGTGTTTCACAAAGATGATGTGTGTTTCTAGGAGGGTAATTTCCTATTAATCAGTAGTACTAGTTGCATTTGTTTCTTTTCACGACGGAGTCTTATAAATTGTGGAAAACTGTTTCGTAGCATGTTATTTATAGAATGACCGAATTAATTGTATCCGTTTTGTGGGTTAATTAGTAATAAATTGACACAATAGTGGTAATTACATAACAAATGAATGAGCGATCCGTTGTGCGAGTACGCTGCCGAGCGCAAGCACCTGCCTGGGCGTGGTCGCACGGAGGCCTTGGGCGGGCCCAAGGCTGCGCCGGGCGTCGAAGCGGGGCCGGGCGGCCTGGAATGCGCCGACGCGACGCTCTGCTCTGCTCTGCTCTGCTTTGCTCTGCTCTGCTTTGCTCTGCTCTGCGCGCCCCGCCCACGGATCTCGCCCGAAGGCCTAGCTCGTTTCCACGAAGAGGAAATTAGGGGGAACCCCCGCCCTCCACTCGAGCTCAGACGAGGAAGGTGCGGCCGGCACCCTCGGGAGAGAGAAAAATAGGTTGGGACCGCGTGCTCTGCGATCAGAGCTGCAGTGACGAAATCAAACGAAAAGACGACAGCACCTATAGTTCGAATAATATTTCTGACTACTTGACAGCTGGCGACTGACTTTGGACTGGGAGGTTCCATTATCCAATCAGATGTTTCAAATTCTGCTGATGTCACTGCAGAGTTGCCGATACGTATTAAGAAAAAGAATTGAATTCTTACCTCGCGAACTATCTGTAAATTGAAGAGCGTCATTACGTTTGTGGTTATGCATCGTACGAGTATGTGCGGTTCTGTGTCGTCTACTGTTGCGTGCTCTTATTGCGATTTGTTTCTTGCTGCTGTTGTGATCTGATAAAAAAAGCGCGAGCATTTCTGCCTCCCGACTAAGTGGCAACATCGTTTTACCTCCACCCGGATGTCAAGTAGACAGAAATATTATTCGGACAATGTGAAGAGAGTTTTGGAAGTGGTTATTCCGCAGTAGTTAGCGTTTTAATAAGACATTGGGTAACACGAAGAATTACACGCGTAGTAACTCAAAACTGCATTGTTTTTAAGAAGTTAAACGTGGTTTTTAAAACACTCGAGGACAGTGGCGAATCACAAGTACTAGCGAGAAAGAACGGTTCCAAGTGATGTGCTTCCCGTTCGTACAGAGGCTCCATTGACTCGCTGGGGTTTCTGCTGCGAGGCGCCCGCAGGATTTTCTTACGAAGAATCGATCAAGAGGGAATTTGAGAAAAAAAATCGATTTGCATGATTGAGAAGAATGCAGTTCTGTAGCAATGGACCATCAATTCAAAAATTTAATAGCAATGCTGAAATCTAGACCTAAACGCATTTCTCTTCAAAAACGTCCACAGCGGACGTTGCTGGCAGATTCTTACCTCCTCTCACGTAAGCTTCTATCGTGTTAGCAATCTGTGGAGCTTTGGGGATTTTTTTTGAAGACCTTCTAAGGCATCTAGGACAAGTGAGAGAAAAACCGTCAGAACTTGGCCGTGTGTTTAAATTGAAATGGGAGTAACTCGAGTGGATCGCGATGTTTGATTTGTGAAGAAAGGTTGACTGAAATACAAAAATACAATTTAAGGCACCAGTATTCGCTTCTTTTACTTTCACAAAATGCGAGCAGACCCTCCCGTGAGGTTCACACACGCAGAGAGCTACATCTGTAAGCAGCAGACAAACGCTTAGTCAAGGCGTGGAAAGTGGGGCGTCTTTTCATTAATACTCTGAACTTTGAGAATAGTACATACAATGCAACCGGAAAGATAAATACCGTTTTAGTACTTGTACCAAGTGAGAGAAAATCTAAGTTTAGGAAAATAACGAAAAGAAATATCTCGCTGTTCTTTCGTGATAAATATATTGACATGTACCTTGTTCCACACCTTTGTTACTCAAATACTCGGTCAAAAGTTTCGATCATGAATTCGAGAGAGTAATATCACATACATTGATTATTTCGTATTTCCATGCGACTCAATTGCTATGGTCATTAGTCCCGCAAGTTATACAGGGCGCTAGAAAAGTCTCTTTAAGGAGGCACTAGTGGCTGGTGAGAGAGCTAGCAGCAGAAATTTTGTTGGTAGCACGAAATGCGGCTTGTAACAAATGAAAAGGTAAATTGCGTTCTCACCACAATCAAAACAGATGCTGGAGGTGTAATGCAAACTTACGTGTTATAGTAGAATGTTCTGAGGGTTTTCCCTCATAAGCTATAATTGTTATCGTAGTTTGTTCAACCCCTTGAAAGATAATCTAGTATCGAACAAGGATAAATAAATTATTAACAAAATAATGCTGGAAGTGTTTCTCCTTCACTTGTTTCCCAGTGATGTGGATTCTACCAACATAAATGCGATTTTTTGCGGCGGCGATGGTGTAACGGTTAGCGTACTGGACTGTTGTACCCAAGTTGGCGGGTTCAAACCCGATCGAAGCCGTGGATTTTTAAGGGCGAAAAAATCCTTCATAAGTCTTCCTTTGGAGGGGAAGTAAAGCCGGCTGTCCCATTTTCGTAGATTTACTTGCATGTAAAAGATCCTCAAGCCTAAATGACGCCTTTGAGCTAAATTCAAATCGCCTGTTTCTCGCCCAAGATACACCTCCTTTCTCCGCTAGTTGGTGAAAGGAGCGTAGCGAAATTTGCGTGGTCAGACGGAAGAGCAGGCCTAATGGCCTGAGTCTCACCACGTAAAATAAGGCATTAATTCAATTCTTTAATTCAATTCATTTTTATTAAAAGGCCCAGATTCGGCTCGGTGCGGTGAGTCTTTCCTGGCACACTATTTCTTGGAGAAGGCAGTGTTCCTCCCCCTACAACAGGAGATCCAGCGCCAACCTATGCATACGGTGACATGCCGGGGGGGCGGGGGCGGGCTGCGCTTTCAAATATCTCTGCCATCGGGATACCATACGAGCCAGCCATGACAAGCTTTAAGATCTTAACCATATCTGGTAGTTATATACACGAAAATTGTGTTTGTGTGTGTGTAAAGGGAGAAAAAAGGACAAGTGGGAGGCAATATTGCTCAAGGTCCGTGGCCCTTTTGTTAGGGTAGTGCTCCAGCGTTTGCCTGGTATTGATCGAAAAAAACACAGAAAACTATTACTCGGGCAACTTTTCTTGAACGATGGACTGACGATTTCGGGTGGAGTGGGGGTATTAGTTACAAAGTCAGCCACTAGAGTAAGTAATGCCAACGTCTGTGAAATGAAAGTCAAAACTGCATCTTGTGGTTAACTTTTTCGGGAGTTTTAGGTGACTCCCTTGAAGGACCTGGATCTGACTCGGCTATTTCTTTCGATATTGACAATAAATCTGAACAGGGGTTCTGCACTATGAAAGCAACTGGCATTGACTACCTTCTGTTTCGCGCCAACGAAGTTTTAATGCTTGGAAGGTTGTCATCAGTGCCCGCTGCGAGCTTTTGCCTTCAACTGTTAATTGCACAAGGGAGGGGGATGAAGGTCATCGTTCAAGAAAAGTTGCGCGAGTTATACCGATGAGAGCAGCCTTCCCCCAGAATTCTCCGAACAGCGCAACGGCTGAATTCCACGCAGCTATCTAGTTAGCATCGAACATTTGCGTTCTTCGGGACTCGAACCCCGCACGTCTCGGACATACAATGCAGTGGGAAAGGTTGTTGCCCTGGACTGTGTGTTTTCAACTGTTAGAAAAATTCCAGCAAGAGGACCAAAATGCGGTTGATAGCGCTCTAAAATAAAATTGGTATTTTTTTTATTTGTTCGCGATTTAATGATTATAAAATATTAGCTTCAAATAAAATAATTACCTACGCATGGCAACATGGTGACAGTACATCTCATAAGTCACAATGCTCACGTAGTTTCAGTATATCTTCTCGAAGAAAAGAAACGGACGCGATGGCACCATCAGATTTGGGTGTGATCAGCACTGAAATCAGGCTTGGACCTCGTCATCACTTGATGCCGACAATTTCATTGAAGTCGTGTTTTATTTCGACTGTACTGACTCGAAGTTAACTATTTAAGTCGTTAGCAATTACTAAAATTCCCCGTCACTGTTGGGATTCGAACCTCCGCCCTTGTGGATCGTGCGTCAGCAATGTTACCGTTACACCACGCAGTTCCGCGATATTCAAACGCCAACCAAAGATACTCCTAGGAAATCTAGGAATTCCGAAGTTCAAAACTTTTATGCAACGATAATTGTTTACTACATTCATGAAATGACCTAATAATAGAAGAACATTGGGTGCTTTTTCCCCCGGTCAGAAATTGAAAGCCGGTGGACCAATAAGAAACTAGTGGTTGTGTAACAGCACATACTTTCTCGCATTATTTGAAACTTCTCGCATTATTTTCAGCGATATACAGGCAAGAGAGGATAATTGCACGTATAAATTGAACATCTAGAACTAGAAGCCATCCAAAATAGCACATCATGAATCCATTCGAAATGACGATATTGTTACGTTATGCATATGTACACATGCATTCTTTTTTATTGAAGATTTTCTCGTTGAAGATATCGTTTTCTTGAACGTACAGAACATTGTAACACTAACGTTATGTAAATAGAACAAACTTATCTTATCTCTCCCATCTTTTCGCCTGTCAACAATGAACTTCTCAAATATCCATCGCTGCTTTGTTGCCCAATGCAGCGTAACATAAAATTATCGCAAAAAATCCGAACAAAATTATGGTACTACTTTTTTCATTTTTTTCTTTTGTATTATATTTAAATTTATATTTCTAAGAGTGAAACCTAATAGCGCAAATTGCGATTAAGGTTTGTGGATTGCTTGAAATAACTACATTAGCCCATCAAGAATACAAATTATAGACTAGACTCTAGATGGAATTAATAGTGGAGTTTTCAGTAGTAAATTATAATTAAATTTTTAAAATGAAATTAATTATTTTTAATATTCTTTTCATCCCTTCCTGTTTTCTCATGGGATTTTTCTCGTTGCCCGTAGTTTGTGGGGCAGCTGTATATATTTCATACTCAGTTTCTGCTGATTGCGAAAATACAACCAATCCACATTATTTTTATTATTATTATTATTATTATTATTATTATTATTATTATTATTATTATTATTATTATTTTGGTGGGATGGTCCTGTGGTGCTCCTGCTTCGTCGTAAAGTTCTGGCAGCGGGAAGAAATTGTTGTAATGTTTCCCCGAACATGATATTGAGAATAATATTCTATCATCCGATCTATTCAAAGTTAATTGCAGTCGCGAACGCAAACTCTTTCCCATCCTTGAGCCTCGGATGAATGCCATTCGCGGACTGCCCCTGTCATTTTACATAACTCTATAACAATATTGCCAGTTAGTTCAGTTATTGAGTCTATTCTACACTTAATTCCCCATGTAGGAGTCTATTTTACATGAATCCCAAAATCACAATTACAGCACATCTTTTAAAAATGATTCCTTTCAAATTACAAAATGACAATACTACACATAAACAAATCACATAATTACGTAAAGATTTCCCAGTTTATAACATTAAAAATGTTACTCAGCCTAAGTCTGCAAATGAGTACCGTTCACTTCAGTTGCTGCCAAGAGAGAGACTAATCCAGCCTAAATAATTGTGGAACCTGATTCCAACGCCGTCTTGTCAATTTATTTTAAATTATAGACCCCGGAGGCCATGCTTGCACAAGAATAGTAGCGTTCAGACTGGCAAGCATGGAACACAATTATTGACACGTGTCTGACAAAGTGTATTCGTTTGCGTCATAGACTATTTTTTATGCAACTAGTTCTAAAGTAGTTCTATGCAGATTTCCTTTTATTAAATTGCCTGCGGGATTCTGGTATGTCACATGATATAGGCATGCTGTAACATTCAATATTTTTGTTATTTCAAGTTATCAAAATAAGCATTAACACTTCATGAGTTTAAGAATTTCATACTCTTGATGACTAAATTGGAAAAGGGGAGAAAAGGAACAAAATGGGAAGCGGGGACGAGTTAGACAATGGGGACAAATGGGAAACAAAAGGACACAATGGGACAGAGGAGCAGCATAACATAGGTGAGACAAATGAGCAAGGCAACAAAATCCGGACATGAGGCAAATGGGACAAAGATTGGACCTCGGTGAGAAATTGGCACAAGGGAGACCAAATTTTTGCCCAGCGGGGCAAATGGGACTTACAGGAGAAATGGGACATGGACAAGTGGATGCTTATCCAAATATTTATAAGTACTGTTAAAATCTAAGCCCCTTAAATTGCTTGTATATGAACTTTCGAACAGCCATTTAACAGCCATTGCTATGGACGCACTTCTTAAAGCATTTAGAGTGTTGGCATGCTTCTTAGCTAAGCACATGTTTACGTGATGTATAGAAAAAAAAATTTTTTTTACACACTCAATTGCTCTTATGCTTCCAACAAAATACTTATTTATAATATTCTGTTATTACTTCCTCAATTTAGGGTAAAAATCATTTCTTTGCTGTGTATAAACACATACACACAAGTATTGTTAGAGTAATTTTATATCTTATTTTATCTGTGTTTACATTGTACATTTTGTTTGTGGTAAAATAATTTGAAAAGTTTCATTTTAGGTCTCAATGTTAATTTTGAATGGTGGTTTAAATTATCTTTGTAAAATATATTTAAGGTGAGAATATTTGTATAATTGTAGTAATAAATCTACTAACCTAATCTAAAACCCATAATTTCATTAGTTATGATACCTAGTTTTATTTAATCCAGTTTATATTCTAAATTTTAGCACCCGTTGTCTTCCAATTAAAATTTCCATATTTAAATGAAGATGCTACTTATTGTTTCATTTAACCAATTTTCTTATTATGTTGAAGCTATTACAATATTCTATCCAATTCATCATGAAAAAATAAAAATTATAGGTTTTATTTGAACTCTAAGAAATTAATTGTATAATTTAAACTTTTCCTATGTGTTGTTTGGCTAGGCTACACAACCAAGGGAGTGTATGTAAAAATGCCGATTACGCGAAAATGTAGGCCGCAAAATGTGCAAGGATCTGCACAAAGAAATACGTTTGAGAGGTTGATGGTAAAACTTGTGGAGCTTTCCTCAGTTTGAAGAATTGATTATTCTCAACCATTTTAAGTAACGAGTGCTTATTAAATGTATGTTAATTAATGTTTCCAATATTAGACCAAATTTTGATAATTTCTCTTTAATCCAGAATGTTTGTAGTAGTTTATTTTGCCTATTATTTCTGTAAACATTTTATTGTATTGTATTTTCTACTGCAGGATTTATTGTATTATTTTCCACCTTCAAAACATTGAAAATAGTTAAGTTTAAGTAAAAAAAGTTTTGTTGATATTGGATAATTGAATTACATTGGCATCATTTTCTAAATAGACAATTTTATCCTTAATTTGCTACATTTGCAGCAACTTGTGATGAACATCATATATTATACTAAAAATTCACATATCGTACCTGAACGATCATATATCTGAAGACTTAATCTTTTTATATTCTGCACGTACAAAAAAAAAAATAATTGTAACATTCACCAATTAAATCTATAACAAATATAGCTTTTTAGTAAAAAAAAAAATGGTATTAAGAATAAAAACAAAATGTTAATGTCATGTGCATTACACATTATTTCATTTGTCTTCATAATTAGATTTGTATAATTTAATTATTATACTTTTTGAAACTCATCATTATATAATCTATTTTATAATTTACTTAATCAATTTTGTGTTTTCTACAAGAAGACCTAAAATTAAAAGATTATTCTTTTTCCTGTGTGAAACATTCTTTAGTCTTCTTCCTTAAACGTCTATTGATGCTTAAATATTCCCATTGATGAATAATTTTTAATTTGAATCTCATGGCCTCTATCATACCCTTTTTCTTTCTCTTTAGTACTCATCTATTCTTTAAACCAATCTATTCCATTTAAAAACATAATTATTACAGTGGTTTTGACGTGGAACCAGGGTTTTTTTTTTTTTTTTGTTTTTTTTTCTTTCCATATCGTGTTTGACATAAAAGCTCTGAATGCTGTATTCTAGGGAAAAAGGAGAAGATGGGATGAGGTGGCTTTTAGGAAAGAGTTAGGATGATTAAATATTCTAATTTGTGTTTGCGAATTAATAATTGTATTTCAAGACATATTTCAAGAGTTTTCATGAGGATCATCATTTTTGGAGTACTCTGGGAGAACCCAGGCATAGTAAGAAATGTCCATTTTATATCACTTCTAATTTCTTTATGCAAGTGGCACTTTATGTACCTCTTAACCAATTTATAAAAAAGCTTAGATCTTAAAATTTGTCATTTATTGCTATCTAGGGCATAGTAGCTTCTCTTCCCCAACTTGACATAATCCCCAGCTTTTAAGATATTGTAGAAAATCTTCAAGGTCCTTTTTTTGATAAAGTTTGATTCAAGGCTTGCGATAAATTTTTTTTTTTTAACTTTTCTCAATACGTACCACCGCCAGGAGGAAAAGATTTATATTTATAATCCTATCTAAGTCTCTTCGGCCTTCTTCTTCTCCGATTGCCTACTTTTTTGTACTATGATTTTTCCAACAAAGTATTGGTAATCTGGAGGAAAAAAAAGAGCTAATATCTCTAGTTCTTAGTTCTTGAACCCAAAAGAGTGGATTTTTTTTCCCTCATCCTGTCACGCTCCATCTATGACACAATTAAATTACATTCGTTTTGTGGAATAAACGCTCAGACCTTCACCATTAGTAGTTTAGATAATCCAGTTTTAGATCGATATAACCGATCCCACCATTCTTTTTTCAAGTCTTGATACATGCATGCATAATAATTGGTTTAATGACTCTGGTCCATTCTCTTTGAAAAAATACTTGGCCATTAACACCTAGATACTAGGGATTCGCTTTTACGACTGCCTCGATTCCGCCTAACCGCCCGCCCCTGCCGCCCGCCCCTGCCGCCCGCCCTTGCGCCCCGCCCTGCCGCCCCGCCCTGGCCGCCCGCCCTGCGCCCGCTGCCTTGCCGCCCGCCCCTTCCCCCGCCCTTGCCGACACACTACCCTGCCGCCCGCCCTGCCGCCTGCCGCCTATGCCGCACCGGCACCTTTGTTATTTATTTTGCCCGCCCGCCCTGCCGCCCCCCTGCCGTCCGCCCCGCCCGTGCCCTGCCGCCGCCCCGCCCTGCCTGCGCCCGCCCGCCCCCCTGCCCGCCCCCCCCGCACACTGCTCCATGAGCCGCCCGCCCCCCGCCCTGCCCTTGCCGCCCGCTCCCACCCCTGCCCTGGGCCGCCCGCCCCGCCCTGCCTGCGCCCGCCCCGCCCTGCCTGCCGCCCGCACCGCCCTGCCCTGCCGCCCGCGCCCGCCCTCCCTGCCGCCCGCCCCGCCCTGCCCTGCCGCCCGCCCCCCTCCCTGCCGCCCGCCCCGCCCTGCCCTGCCCCGGCCCGCCCTGCACAGTTGCCCGCCGGCTCCGTCCTGCCGCCCGCCCTTGCCCTGCCCTGCCCATGTCACTGCCTGGCCTCGCCCCGTCCCCGCCCTGGCTACTCCGCGCGTGCCCTGCCAAAACTCCCTGCCCCGCCCCTCTCTG